>PVLA01005280.1:0-151092 GCA_004027455.1 Hydrochoerus hydrochaeris | reverse complement strand
GCCTCTTAGGATGCGGGCAGTGCACTTCCGGTGTAACAGGCCTCTTAGTGTGCCAGCACGTGCACTTCCGGTGTAACAGGCCTCTTAGGATGCGGGCAGTGCACTTCCGGTGTAACAGGCCTCTTAGGATGCGGGCAGTGCACTTCCGGTGTAACAGGCCTCCTGGCGTGCTGACACTTACCTTGATGGTAGGCTCGTGTGTGCGGCCGAGCCGCATGGCCTCTGGGGCTAAGCGCTGTTTGTGCCCTGGGGTGCCCTCCTTCTGGTGATCCAGGAAGCCTTGCACAAGCAGAAGCACTTCAGGGTACTCGTAAGCCTTTTCATTCTGGTGTTTTCTTTCGTTTCAACACGAGCGAGAGCGACTGGTGGGATTGTGTCTGAGGCCGCCCGCCGGGTCAGACCGGCCAGGCTGGGGCTCCGGAGGGCGCCCGGCACAGGCAGGACCCGCAGTCTGGGAAGGAGGACGCGGTCTGAGTCGGGGACAGTGGGCAGCAGCGCCGCGCTTTGCGTAGGCGAAGTGGTGCTCAGGCTGCAGGAGGAAGTAGCGCTTGATTGCACCAGAGCGAAGGGCGCCTCCCGGTCCAGGGCTGCGCGCAGACCTCGCCGTGCTCCCCTGACTCCCTGCGCGGCGGCCGGCGCGCTCTTACCGGGCTCACCGAATGACCGATGTGACCCTTTCCACCCTTCCTGCGGAAGTCACTGGCATTGCGTGGCGTGTGCACGAAGGGAATGGTTGGAAATCAGGGTACAGTCAGGGAGATATTTTAACCACCAGGATTTTTTTTTTTTCCTTACTGGGGTAATGAAGTGAAATACGTTTTGAAATAAGTTTTAAATAAAATATTCTAAATTTAACTTTTATATATAAAATTAAATTTGAAATGCAGTATTAGCATCCTAGTAGGTTTTGCAGACCCAGTCAGTGTAAGCATTCGCAAAGTACAATCAGAACCGAGTCTGCCGCTTCTCATCCGCTGGTCTGTCCCAGGCTCAACACGACGCTCATCGACTTCACCGACATGAAGTGCCAGCGCGGGGACTTGAGCTTCATTTTCAATGGGGACGCGGCCCCCTCGGAATCCTTCGTAGTATTAGACAATGAGCAGAAGGTCTATCAGCGGATACACCACGAGGTGAGCGCCGTCTCTGGCGGGGTCAGGAAAGCCTGCGTTCAGCCAGGCTGCCGCGGAGCTGCGTCCAAAGCTCCAGATGCAGCCGAGATGCTTTCTTTGCAGAGTCTTCCTTCTCTGTCTGCAGCCTATAAGGCTGCTGTCTTCTCTGTCTCCTTCCTATGAGCGCTTTGGCTCTTTCTGCAGTCTTGTCTCGCTGACTCTTTGGCTACCATTTCTTCATCTGTCCCCTTTCTTGCCATGCAGCAGCATTTAGTTTCTGTCATATTGCATCTTCCACTGTTGCCATTGGGAAGCTGTCACATTCATCCTGTTCCCGTTCCCAGCTGTAACACAGAGGAAACTTTTCTGGTATCTGTATGTCATTGTAGGTGATTTTTAATTTACAAAAAAAATTTTTTTTTTGCCACTGCTGTTTTTATTTTGCCGTTGGTTTTCCTCAGTTCCTTCCCCATGTTGAGCTTTTTTGTTTTTGTTTTTGAGCTTCATTTTTCTGTTCATGGTGTTTCCTCTTTGGACTGCTCTGCATTTCACACCCAGGCCACCTTCTCATGCCACTTCCTCCCCCACTCCCCACCATTGCTTGCCTTTTGCTTTGGTAAACACAGCCCTGCAGGGCTTTTCAGTGTGTGCAAACAGCTTTCTCTCTAAGTGTGGCTTAGCCCTTCTGGGGTGCTTGGTTTCTTTCACTTGGATTCTCTGGCAGCAGACACAGCATTTGCGTGATGGTCCGGATCCCCCCCCCCGCCCCAAAGGCACTGGTGTTTGGCTGTCTGGCCTGTCCCAACTCCCCCGCTCTTCTAGAATCACTAGAATTACAGTAGCCACAGGCAGTGTGTAGTAGACCAATGTGGCCGAGTCCTGTGTGGGTCTGTCCGGAAAGATGGATCTGGCCTGCCAGGTGCAGTGTGCTGGCCCTGTTCTAGAATTTCTGATGCCTACTGGGTGCTTTGACTTCTTGAGAATTAAATGACAACAGGATAACCAAGAGCAGCAGGTGAGTTGGAATGGTCACAGTGAATGTGAAGTCCGGTAAGGCTGGGAGTGTGTTAGCTGAGTGACAGTAGTGATCGCCAGAGGAGTGGTAAGCAGGGCAGTGTGTGCGCGCGTGTATTGTCAGAGACACAGGACAGCCAGTTTTGAGCAGTATTTCTTAGGGCAGAAATGCCACAGTGCTTTCACAAGGCATGTTCTGCAGCCTCATGGTCGGATCAATTAGTAGCAGGACTGAAGTAGTTTTGATAAAATTGCATCTGTGCTAAGCAGACAGACAGCTGTTTACACAGCACTGGTAGTGTGAGGTAGTGTGTGATCCAGTCAATTGAAAGTATATGGGAAGTTGTGTGGAGACTGTGTGTGGGTCTTGGGGCGCTGCATGCTGGAGCCTTGGAGATCACAGGGTTTTGTACCTGAGGGTCCGGGACACTGTCGCACAGGTCCCGAGGGCGGACTGTGCTCGATGCTCATCCTCATGGGTGGCCAGCAGGTGGGCAGTGTTGTCAGCAGCAGATCTGCCTCAGTGCAGTGGCAGGAGATGGTTTCTGATTCCAGAATTGTGTTCTCAGTGTTTATTTGAAAATTACGTTTTAAACAAATGTGTGTGTCTTCATAGACAATGGTGTATGTTTAGTTTCTAGTTGACTTGAGTATACATCACACTTTTTTTTTTTTTTTTTTTGGTACTGGGGATCAAACTCACGACCTTATGCTTGCCAGGCAGGCACTTAAACCACTGAGCTAAATCCCCAGCCTCTTTTGTTTTTTTTTTTAAGAGGAAGAAAGTTTTAACTAAAGTTAGAGGGAAGCAGAGGATGGAACAGGGGTTGAGGCTGGCCCATAGGACTGAGGGTTAATGTTTATTCTTTTCAATCTATTCCAGCCAAAGGTATGTTTTTGTTTTTTGTTGTTTAAATATTGTGTTCCAGAGTGGTTTATGTTACCTAGGAGTGCATGTCCACACCTCCTGCAAGGGCAGAGGAAATGATAAGGCCCCGAGCCCTTGCTCCTGGTTTCTGTGGACTCCAGGTTGAGGAAGGGGTCACATCTCCATGAAGGTTAGGTGGTACAGAATGGAAATGGGCTTCTTCGGACATGGGACACAATATAAGGACGCATGGAGGTCAGAGCTTCCGGCCACTGTCACGCCGTGACATGTCTGTTCTCCAGACAGCCCTCTAGGTCTGCCTAGCATCAGTGTCTCCCGCCTGCTGTGCCTAGAACCTCCCCTTACACGCGCTCGCTTCGTCTTCCTCATCACCGTCTCTGCTCTTGTGGTGGGCACAAGCTTTCCTTTTCTCTCACCTAGACAGTAACCGTTGCTCGGTCATTTTGTACCGGCACTAGGGCATCCGTGGAGGATAAAACCGGAGCAAGGCTGCCTTACAGCTTGGAAATCCTGGGCTGATACTCATGGGTTTCTTTCCTTTCCATTTGAGACATACAGAGGCCCGTCCCTGCCCTCCTTCCCCTTAGACCTCACTGAGAAAGAAAGGCTCAGGTGACAGTGACGGCTTTATGACTTAAAAAAGACCTAAAGTCAAAGCATCTGTATTTAAAGGAAGCAAAACCTTCTTGGGGGCATTTTGTCATACGTCTGTCAATGCTCTTCTTAATCGTTAAAGATTGCTCTGTGGACTACATAGTTGTGTAGCAGGTCACTCTCACACTGTGACACGTCTGTAATGGTGTAAGGATAGTGTGATCTGCATGTTCACTTTTACAGATTCATAATTAGTCGTAATTATGACCTACTAGAGAAGCTGTCAGGTGTGTAAACGTTAAACATCTGTTTTTGAATAAGTAGCGCTTCACATTATTAAGAAACTATCCTTTGTGTCTTTTGAAATCTGTAATATTGTAGTTGTTGCTATTTTCATAGGTAGCACATTATAATAACTTTTGAAGAAAATCCAGATTCTTATACTTAACTTTTTCCTCCACCCTAGGAATCAGAGATGGAAACGGAAGAAGAGGTTGACATTTTAATGAGCAGCGATATTTACTCTGCAACTTTATCAACCAAATCAATTTCTTTCACACGTGCCCAAACCGGATGGCTTTTTCGGGAGGATAAAACAGTATGTGCAAACCTAGATTTTTACAGTTTAAAATTTGGTTTATAATGTCACCCAAATGATGTATGTGGCAGTAGTGTCAGAGAATGTAGATGGTTGAATTTTCTTCAAGTAGTTTGTCCTCTCCCCTGAATCCAGAGCACTAATAGTAATGTTTGATTGCAGAGTTGGAATATACCCTTGGAAATGCCCAGAGAGAAAATTTACCGTGTTGGAATTTGGTAGTAGAAGGAAGTTTCATTACTGCTTTCTTTTTCAGAGAAAAGTATTTTTACTTGATTTCATCATATATTCTACTTTTTTCTAAAAACAGACCACAAAGAGGGATACAATTAATTTCTCTGGATTTTGTTTTTCTTCTCACCTTCAGACTTCTAAATCATTTACTTTTTCAGTATGTTTCTCATATTCTTGATAAACTCAAATTAAATAAATTTGTATTTCTACCACACTGTTTTAAAATTTCGTTGGAGCATCTACATTAGTGAATTGTGAATTCTTTCCCAAATTTCCTTTGCATCTGTCAATGAGAGGTTATGAAAGACTGTAAGAAATACATTCAAAAATTTTTGAATGGCATGTGTTAGAAACATTTTTGTAAATTTTAAAATTTAAGTGTATGATATCAGGTGAGAGCCAAGATTTTCTTTTTATAGAAATAATGTTTTTATTACACGTAGGAGAAATGAATATATTTGCAAGGGAGTAGCAACCAACCAAGCCATATTCTCTGAGAAAATTCAAACGAGTTGAGAGAGAGGAGGGTCAGGAAGAGGGTCAGCTGGGTCACCACAGGAGCTGGCCGGCCGGGACCCTGCCAGGGGTCCCACAGGCTGGGAGTTGAGAGGAGGCTGACACTCCGGCAGGAGTTCTGTGTCTGAGACAGAACTGCTTTTTCTTGGAGATGTGTCGCTGCTGCCGAGGCCTTCAGTGGACTGGGTGAGGCCTGTGCGCCTTACGGAGGCGGATCTGTCTGCCTGCCCGCCATCTGCTAAGTGTCGGTCGCATCTATCAGAGGCCTTCACAGCAGCTTACTTTGTTTCTATTGCTTTTTTATTAGTCCACGTTTGTAGCATGTGATTGCACTCGCTGTGTGGAGTTGGTACATGGACATAGCAGACCTTCTCCCCGCTCGCTCTCTCCCTCCCGCTGTCCCCTCCATCTCTCCATCCCCTCCCCATCTGCGTCCCTTCTCCCATGATCTGCCATTTTGCTGTTTAGCTATATTTTGGGTTTCTCATGTGTGATGCCACATCCTGACTATACCTGGGTACCCGAGCCTCGCCCACCGTGTTAATGTGTGATGTAGCTAACTGTCGCGAGCTTCATATACAAGGCTGTGAAGTCTCCCTCCAGCCATCCCTGCAGTCTCAGAACCCTTTGCTGAAGGTTGACTGTTCATAGCTTTTGGTTTGATACTGAATTTTCATCAAGTGTCATACCTGTTGCTTTGCAAATAGGTTTTTAACTCTTCACAGTGTGATAGAAGCCTTTTCTTGTCACTACATATAGTACTGCTTTACTCTTAAAATGCATAAGCTGGGGGTGATGGCGTGTGCCTGTGACCCCAGTATGCTGAAGGCTGCGGCAGAAAGGTTACTGCGTGCTTAAGACCAGCCTGGACTCCACAGCGAGACCCTAATACTGTTCTATACTCTGGATGTATTGTGATTTATCTTATTTTAGAACATTTAGATAAAACATGTCCAGTTTTCTGCCATATGAAGTGATGTTGTATTTACTGTCCTTTGAGATATTTACTCTGCCTTTACATTGTCAGTTGTAGGGAGCAAGAAATGAAACGGCTGGATTATGGGGGAAATATACTGAGCACTTTATTAATAAGATAACTTACATTTAATAAGTGCTTTTTCATTATGTGGTCTCAAAAATTGATCATTACCACCTCACCAGAGGTAATTCCACCTTGGAGCTCTCGTTGGTCCTTTTTCTTCTCTAAGCCTGTTTGGCAACAAGTAGCTCCGTAGGATTCCGGGTGCTGAGAGCCTACACTGCTATCCATTTGTTAGCTGAGTCTTATTTGTCTGTACTCTGTTCTTCTGGACAGCATTAGATGGATCTTCAGGAGAAGATAAAATTGCAACCTCTATTCATCTAGTGCTAAGCAGCTCAAAGCTCTTGAACAGCGTCTAGGTGATCTTCTTAAATCTTTGACAGGTAAGGAGGGAGTCAGTAATGCTTATAGTTCCCATTTTGTAGGTAGAAACTGGTACAAAATGACCTGCTTTCTGGTGTCTAGTGAGGAGGCCACCAAAGCCAGGTGCCCCTGGAAACAAGCACTAAACATGTAGTTTTGGGGGACCGGAAGAGAGCTGCAAGCTGGAGACTTAAGTCATTTGCTTGCAGCAAGAAGTGCGAAGCTTGCTTGTAGTAGCCCACTGAGCACCCGCGGGGTTGTGAAGGAGAAGGTCGGTGCTGCGAGTTGGAATCCTTCACGGAAAAGAAGTAACCGCCCCTCCCGGCTTGGCTTTTGTGGCACTGGGCTTCCCAACCCCAGTCTAAAACTTAAACACCTGCCTGTATGCGCCAGCCAGCCCACTTTATTTTCTCCTCCTCCTTTGAAAGCAGCAAGCAGCTGCCACTTGAGGTTTGGCCTGATAGAGAACCGAGGATCGGAGCAGCTCGTCGTCAGCTCTGGTTATGTGGACACTGCTGTTGGAGCGGGACGGTTTCTTTTTGTCCTGCTCTTTTTCTATCTATAAAATGGGAACAGCACTATCCCTGACCCCTCCTCCTTCGTCATGATATTTGACTGTTGGTTTAATGAAGTTTCCAGATAGCTTTGGGCTACTTGGGAGTAGATTATAAAGCAATACTAAGTAGTGTTTCTATTTGGATTTAGCTCATTTTCGCATTAACTGCCATCCTTATTTGTGTTTGCAAGTTTCCTTTATAAATTGGAAATGTGTGATGTTATGTATTTTGACCTAATAGACTATATGAAGTAATTCGATCATCTCAAGTACTAAAGGAATATTTATTTTCATCTACATTTTATGTGTTTATGGAAACTTTAACCTCAAGACTTTTTTAAAAATCTAAGACAAACTTTATTATTTTGGAATATTTGATTTTGTTTTAGGAAAGAGTAGGAAACTTTTTGGCAGACTTTTACCTGGTGAATGGACTTGTTTTAGAGTCAAGGAAAAGAAGAGAGCATCTCAGTGAAGAGGATATTCTTCGAAATAAGGCCATGATGGAGAGTTTGAGCAAAGGTGGAAACATAATGGAACAGAATTTTGAGGTATTGTTCTTACTTCTAGTTGATAGCTATCTAAGGAGAGGGGAGATAGAGCTCCCCTTGGAATTGGAGAACTTTATATGAATATACACAAATCTGACTGCTATGTTTTACCTTTGCGTGTGCATCTTCATTTTCTTTATCACTAGGCATAAGAAAAGGAAAACATGGCTTTTAGTATATTTGTGAATCTGTACTTGGTCATTGAGTCTTCATTAATAAATAGACTAAAATCATTTTGTAAGCATGAAGCCCAGTGTTTATTTTTATTTTATGTTCAAGGACTTCTGTCACCAAGACCTGCAGCTTTGAAGGTCCCGCGGAAGCCCTTTCCCTTCTTTCCTTTGTGCGCTGTAACTGTGGTCTGCGTGTTGTTGAGTGTCTTATGTTTTTGCAGACCCTAAGCTCTTTCTCTATGATTTCTCAAATTTGTAGCTATGAGGTAGAGAATCATAGACCTATTTTGTAATTATTTAAAATGATAGAAAACGATTTGCCCAAATTTACACAATTAGCAGGCTTTGGAGCTGAGATTCTAATCAGGCCCTGTGTCAGAAAAACCTTTGATTTAACGCTGTAGTAGTTGCCTTGTCCATGCCTTGTGTGCACTGTTCAGCTCCGCTCCTCTGGCGCCCTCGCTGCTGCTGCAGCCCTCATCTCCTTATTGGTGCCACTCTTTGTCTCAGTGCTTTCTGTTCTGCCATTCATCTTGTGAATTTCTCCTCAGCGATTTCCAATTTCCACCACTGCTCCCTATCAATCATTTATCCTATAAGGACCTGAATTCATGTTTCACAGAACTAGACTGAAAGGCCTAAAAACCGGTATTGCTGATCTTCATTTTGATCGTTCTTCCCTGGTTGAAGTAAATGAATTTGTGTTTTCCCTTTTATTTCTTCTTGGTTTTAAAACTTTAAATAAATATATGTTATTAGTTGTGGGTTTCGTGTACATATGTGTATGCATATATATATATATATATATATATCCCCCTGCTTTCCAATGCAAGTTCCTTGACTTCTGAATCCTTACCCTTCTGCAGCTCCCAAGTTCCTCACATGTGTTAGTACCAGGACCGATTTAGGTGACTGCAACATGGAAGGGTTGGTTGCTCCTTTGATATGAGTAGTCTTACTGGGATTTAGGGGGAAAAAAAAGACGTATTTCTATTAGAGGAGCTTACATCTTTGCAGCACTGTTCTGGAAGGAGCATCTTTTTTATGTCGAAGAGATGAAGTTGGTAGTTTAACTAGTTTATGTTTTTTTTTTAATCACCTCTGTCCCCACCCCCGTCTGTCCCCTCTCCCCACAGGCCTCTCACACATTGTCGTCATCCTGTGCTCTACCTCTGAGTAGCTCAACCCCTTTCAGCTTACTGTGCTCTTTAATTTTGCATTTAAAAACACACGACACTTTTCTTTCTTCCTGCTGCCCTTCTCTCGTTTTTGCAGCCGGTTCGCAGACAGTCTCTGACCCCTCCGCCGCAGAACACCATCACGTGGGAAGAATACATATCAGCTGAGAACGGAAAGTAGGTGGCTTCTGCTCTTCTTCCTCTTTTAGTTTATGTTGTCTTTGATTTTTAGAAAAGAATAAAGCGTTAAAACAATATGAATATTGGGCATGATAGTTCATTTTAGAGATAATTATTGACCTGTTTTTTCTGAAGCATTGTTTTTACCTTTTAAAAATATGAATTAGATATGAGGAGTGTTCCACCTTCTGGACACCTCTGGACAGGGTTGGCTAAGCCTTCTCTCTGCATCACCCTGCTGATATACACTCCAGGAAAGCAGTGGGGCTCCTTCCAAGTGAATCTGCTGTGGCTTATTTGAGAACTTGCATTTGATTATTTCCTGTTTCCATAGCTGAGCTTTTAGGGCCACTCACCGGTCATCTCGTCTCTTTCCGTGCTCGTGTCCCACCGTCCCTTTGGTTTCAGCCCCTGCCTCGCTCCTTTCCACTGTTCTGCACCAGACCTTCAATTCTTGTGTTAGCAGCACAGGCCAAGCCCATGGCTTGTGGCCAGTACATATTCTATCAACTAAGAGAACCATGAATGCAGGAATCAGTTCATTTGGAATCAGTGAGTTGATAAAAGTGTTTCCTTTTAGTAGAGAATAAAACAGGGCCCACCCCCATGCTTAGGAGGAAGTTGTCATCATTTTGTTTTTTCCTAGGGGCAGTTTTCTTGTCTCAGCCTCCCTCTCCCCCAAGGTCTCTGTCCAATTATCTGCAGCAGTGGGCCTATTTGACCGAGGCCGCTGTTCTGCGCTCCATCCCGGCTTTGGCTCTCTGCAGACTGGAGACTGTACCAACCGCGTGGGCGCCCTAAGGAAGGTCCTCTGTCTAACCCTGTGAGGAAAGGGATGCTGAAACGACCAGCTGGGTTTTATTCTGCTTTCTTTTACCCCCTCAATGTCTACTGAGTCAGTCCTCACTCCTCAGGGTATTGGAATACCAGTTCTCTTTTATAGCATGAGGTATTGTTTTATCCTAAATCTGAAACCAGCAACAAAAATGGGTTAGAGCTGTAAGCTAAATGTGTTACAATTTTGTCTTTTGAGAATGTGTAATACAGAATTCTTTATTCTTCATGGTATTTATTGATGAATGCTGAGATTGGTAGATGGTAAAGGAGACAGAGCTGAGTGATGTTTAAGGGTGCAGAGTGGTGCTTTTTCTTTTCGGAGACTGGGTCTTGCTGTGTAATCTAGGCTGGCTTCATAGTCACTGAGATCCTCCTGCCTCAGCCTCCTAGTGCTGGGATTACAGGCATGTATCACCACACCTGGCTGAATGATACTTTCTTATTTTTTTGGAATTTGAGAAAATTTATTTTTAGAACTGACTAGTAGGTCACAACTATAAAGTCAAGTCCTGATATAAATAATCTGAAATTTGGCCTATAGTCTGGATTTTTATATTATATATCAAGTAGCAACTTCAATGAAACGTTTATTCATTATAAATTGTATCCTTTAATAAACATTAGCTGTGCACCAAGTGATCATTTCCAAAAACAAGCCAGTGAATTTGAACATTCAAAGAAGATTTAATTGTAATCTTCCACAAATACTTCCGAAAAACAGAACAGGAGTGAAGGTCTAAAGTTGGTGTCAGCACAATACCAAAACCAGACCAAAACAAGTGAGTAAGCCCAGGAGTCGCAGACTGGTTCTGACGCAAAGAGCAGTTGAGAGACACAGGACAGAGCTAGCGATGGTCATGACAGCAGCACACGCATGCCACATCCCTGTGGACGTGGACTTGGAATTCGTTAGCGTGCCCTTGTCAGACATTGTTCCTGGCAGCTGACACCGCCTCTGTTTGAATGATGCCTTTACTTTTTTAAATGATTTTTTTGTTTTAGTTCCTCAAAATAATGATTAGTAGAATTCATCTATATTGTTCAGTGTAGAATGGGCTGTGGTGGGTCTGATCACTTTTTTTCTGTGCTTTTAGTCTTCTCTTTTACTTTTCCTTACTTTGCTTACACATGTCCTGTTCTCTTTTTACCATAAGTGTATTTCTGTAGCTGCTAAGAGTGAGCTGTTGATGTCCTGTGAGGCAGGGTTCCTAACATTCTGTTCCTCTTTGTCTTTGTACACTAGAGCTCCTCATCTGGGTAGAGAACTGGTGTGCAAAGAGAGTAAGAAAACGTTCAAAGCCACCATCGCCATGAGCCAGGAATTCCCCTTAGGAATTGAGTCGTAAGTGTGCTGGGCCTGCGGGAGGAGCCGTGAACCCCAAGGCTGGGACGCCCAGCATGCGTGATGACCCCTGCTCCCTGGACTGCTGTTTTAAAAATCATACATGAGTACACACTTGTAAGAGAGTCTTCAAAGCATGGAAGTTTCTAGATAAAACTGATAGATTTCTTTTACACATTGACAGCGAATGACTTAGCAATGTCTTTGCCTTTTTATAAAAATGGGAAACGGTTTATTTTTCCGAGTTCGTTCTTTGAAAAGAGACTGCATCTTGGAGTTTTTATAGTAATTACATTTTTGTTTATCTCTGTTTCCTTTTTTTCCTTGGTGTTACAGCACTGGTTTATTGTCATTCATTTTACCATCCCCTTACTAGTAAACATTTGGTTATTTTAGTTTATCCTTACTATAAACAATATTGCAGGGAACATTTTGAATATGTCTTTTCAGACCTATGTAACCCAGTGCTCCTTGTTTTAAAATCCAGTTTGGAGAAATGGCTGGAATGGGGAGGTGCATAGCCAAAGCTCTTTTATTTATTTTTCCTGTACTGGGGGTTGAACCCAGAGCCTTTCACTGACCTACATATGCACCTTTTTATTTTTCATTTTGAGACACAGTCTTGCTGAGTTGACCAGGCTGGCCTCAAGCTTGTGATTCTCCTGCCTCAGCCTCCCAGGTAGCTGGGATTAGAGGGTGCGTGCTTACGGCACTGGGGTTGACCTGACTCCCGATAGAGCTGCAGTGTGGGCCTCCTCCACCAGCAGAGGGCAGCCACAGAGTTGGGGCGCCAGGCTGTTTCTCTTTCCTGGTCAGTCTTAAATCTAAAAACAAAAAACAAAAAAGCAAGCAAAAAAACCAAATACCTGAGAATTGTTTTTCTCAAGGAAGAAAGTAGGACCTACATTTTTCAAAAAGTTGATGCATACAGCATAGACACTTTCCTGTTTCTGAGCTTTGGAAAGATAGCTGTAAAGTTCTGCATACCCTTAAAGGTACGGTCAGGATGCCAGACTCAGATGAGGACTGCGGGGTGCATAGGCCACACAGACCTGCATGTGTGTCCAGCAGCAGCGAGGGCTCGCCGTGGCTGCCGCCTTTGTATTCTGCTTCCTACTACAGGAGAAGACAAGGCTAGTCTCTGACCGTGACACCAGTTTAAGAGTAATTCCAGTTTCAGAGGTGTTATGTGAAAAAAGCGAGTATCTTAGTATTTGAAAGATGTAGCAGTTGTAATCACTGTTCTTGAAAAACAGTAAAGTAAGAAGAATCAGCGTGGTGTGGTGTTAAGTGCGTGAAATCTCAGCTACTTGGGAGGCTGAGCCAGAAGGATCGCAAGTTCTTGCCTAGCCTGGATCACTTAGTCAGACTCTGTCTCAAAATTTAAAAAACAAAAAATTTTAAAGCAGAGCAAGGTTGTAGCTGAGTGGTAGAGCACTTGGCCAGCCGCACGTCATGACCCTGCGTTTAATGTCTAGTATCACCCAGAAGGAAAAAACCCAGCAACAAACACAGAAGCCCGAAACACAAGGAACTACCTTCCACATGGAAAGCCAGACAAAGAATTCATTCTGGAAGAAGAGACAGGATAGTGAACAGAAGAAAGTTTTCTGTAAAATGCAATAGAAAAACATAAAGGAAACCAGTAACTTAAACACTGTAAGATGAGCTGAAGGACGGTGGAATCCAGGGAAAGGATGGCAGAGCTGCAGGAGCAAACTGAGCACTAAGCAGGATCCCCGAGAGACGCTCGCCATAGGAACCACAGTGAGCGAAGGAGATGTGGCCGAAAGTATGATTTTGACAGCCGAGAGGAGTGGGAGAACAGATAGAAGGTGTTAGACAAAACGACAGACAAAGATACTGTGAGCTGAGGCTCACTCTGTTTCACTGACATCACAGGCCCCCTCCATGTCACTAAATGCTTTTCAAAATTTGAGAGAAGAAAAAAATTCTCCAAGGCACCCTGAATCTGTGGGATAACATTGAATTCTGAGAAAAGTGGATAGAAAATAATCACAAAAATTATCCTGATTAAACTGCTGGGTTTCAAATGTTAGTAAATCTAAAGGCATTTATGCAGGAAAAAGGGTAAAGTTAGCTTATCTTAAGAGTTTTTAATGTTTTTTGCTTGTTAAAAAAGAAAATTAGGATCAGTTCAGCCTATCTAGATAAGACATCACATACACCTGAGCAAACTGAAGATAACTTTTAGAAACAATTTAACAAGTGCTATGCAGTGTATCATGCATAGGCCTTTGTTGAAAGAAAAATAATACTAGTCAAATGAAATTCACCCAGCTAGCTGGAGGAGTTGTAGTAAGACTGGGAATATGGAATACAAAGAGGTGGACATGAAATTCTAGCTCAGGAAAAGAGAATAAATATAACCTGAGATTTATGTGAGCCAGATTTCTTCGCTTTAAAGACAAGAAGCACTCACTTAGCAAATACGCCAGAAGCCAGAGAATATTAAGCTCCTGAGAGCACTTCGCAGAGCTGATAGGCTGACAGCGAAATGTAGCCACCCAGGCATGCATCTCATTAGAGAACCTCAGACTGCCTAGGAAGCAGGTGGGCGAACACCTCAAAGCTCTTGGAAGAGGGGCCCCTATCCCATGACTGGGGAAGTTGTGACTACAGTCAGGTGAAACTCGCAAACCTCGCCTTCCTAAAAAGAATAACAGAAACGGGCAGAGGCTGAAAGCATGCCATTTTCTCATCCTTAAAATTGTGAAGTCAGTACTACTAAGGCTTGAGGTCCTAAGTGTAAGAACACACATAAATCAGTTTGAACAATAAGACATGTTTTCTTCTCTTGTGTTTCAGATTGCTGAATGTGTTAGAAGTAATAGCTCCCTTCAAGCACTTTAACAAGCTTAGAGAATTTGTTCAGATGAAGCTTCCTCCAGGCTTTCCTGTGAAATTAGGTAAGAAAGACATTCAGGTGTACTTTTTGTGTCTGTTAGAAATGAAGAGTTAAGTGGGAAATTTGCTGTGAAGGAAGATAGACTTCCTAAGTGCTCACGTTCTTATGTTCCCTCAAGAGCTCGACCTTACAAGTGGTCCTGCGTGTAAAGAAGGCCCGAAGAGTGTTCTGACTCTGCTCCATGCACATGCAAACACCTCCTGGGAGGTGAGGATGGGCGAGCAGTGCAGGTGCGGACACTCTCCGTGGCCTAGCCGCGGGCAGTGTTCCTTGGAGGTTCTGCTGGGTGGTGACCTCCCTGGATATGGCAGGCACCGTTGACGGATGAGGTCACTGCCCTGCATTCTGTGTCCCAGTCTTATGCTTGCATTTCATTGAGTGTTAAGCTCTGATCGCTAGAAGTGGTGTCACATTTCCTTATTACATTATTTGTTGTACCAGAAAACTGGGCACAAGAGCTGGCTGAAAGGTATTTGGGGCCTTCAGGGTTAGGGGAACAGGGATGCTGCCTGGCGTCCGCCCAGTGCCTGCAGGTATCCGATGCAGAGAGACAGCAGCCACACACGTGTCTGGATGGGTTTTATCTGTGTCACTGCGGGTTAAACACACATAGACACACGCCTTGTAATCATTAGGTGCCGTGCTTTACTCTCAGGGTGTTTTAATTAGACCTGACCTCAGATTTGCAGACTTGGACATAGACCTTTTTTGGATTAGAATCAGTTTTAAAATGACATGGAAGATGTGGCGCTATTGTGCTGGCACTGGAAAAAAGCCCTGGGACCCCCGCCTGGATTGGGAGGAAGAAGAGAGCCGAGTGCTGCCCGGAGCCCAAGCCCGGGTGCGAGGCGTCCTGGTTCTCTGCTGGCGCGGAGGACAGCTAGACCAAGAATCCAGAGCTGAGTCTGCCTGCAGTCTTGTCGCGGGTTCCAAAGCCAAAGCCAGTCCTGGCCAGAGTTCGCACCTCAGCGGCCTCGCCTCTGTGTCCCGGCCGGAGCCTCGGCAGCTGGCTCGATTCTTCCGCCTCTGTTTAGTTGCCTTGCAAAACTGTGCCTGGGGTGGCTTCACCCGTCTTGTGCCATTTCTGTTTCTAAATTCGGAAGAGGGGAGAAAATGAGTAAGCATCCTGTTCCCATCCTGCCCAGCAGGCTGCTGGCAAGGCCCCTTCTGGGTCTCGATCTGCCCCTCACCACTCCGGAGACCCCAGAGACCCCCGTCCACGCCGCGGGCCTTGCTCTCCCGCTCGTCCTCCGTTACCACCTGCTGTCGCTCCCCCATCGTTGTCCTCCTAGTAATTAGGTTTGCTAGGGCTTTGACCTTTCAAAATTCAACCACCCAGCTCGGAATAATTCTGTTTAACTCTGCCCAGCCTTAATGCTGCTATTCTTCATAGCCCTGTGGCAGTCTGTCTGCGTGGCGTCTTCCTCTTTACAGTTGTAAAAAAGGTAAAGGGATCTAAAGGGACACACGTTTTTTATTTCTCTAGATTTTTATTTTTGTTGGTTTTTGAGATGAGGTCTCATGTAGTTCAGGCTGGCCTGTAACTCACGGCAGTCCTCTTGCCTCCAGGGATTCCGCTGCGCCACCGCGCCCAGCTGTAACACGCAGCTGATGTCTGCGGTGAACGGTGAGGCCAGGGCCGCGTGCACGCGCTCATCTGGCGTCCGGGTTCGTGCGTGTTCCGGCAGGCGAAGGAGCCGTGCACCTGCCCGGCGTAGGATGCGGTGGTGACCCTGGCCTTAGCCATAGTCTAGCCTAGCTCTGCGGCCCTGGCCCACCCCACCTTCTGAGACCAGGGCACACCCCGGAGCAGCCGTGTTGTCCTTGTCCCATGTGCAGTATTCTCTGCACAGCCCTGGGCTTCTGCTGACCTCCTGTGCTGCTAACAGGCCACTTGCTGAGGTTTCCTCTTGTCCCGCCCCGGGACCCTGCTTCCTGCAGAGCCAGGCTCTGTCTAGATGACAGCACCGCAACTGAGGCAGGCAGCCACAGAGAGGATGCGTGCTCCTGCGAGCGCACCGGGCCCTGGTGGCAGCTGCTTTTTGGGGAAGAAAGCTGGAGACCGGTCAGCGGTGTCCCGGGAAACTAGGCCTGAACACCGAAGGTGGACTTCGGCGCAGTGTCCCTTCCCAGCCCCTGGCCCGTGCTCTGTAAACGGGAAGCCCTTTCTCTCCCCCTCCTGCAGCCGCCAGGGAGCTGCCTTTCCGCATTTTTATGTTGGAGGTATGGTTTCTGAGTATTGTTGTTTGGGCTTTGCAGCTTTTGTGTGTGTGGGGTTTTTTTTGTGATTCTTTTTCACGAGCATCTAACTTTTTTTGCTATTAAGGAAAAAAGAAAAATTAGGCTCCTAAAGGTAGAAATTAATGTTTGTATGACTCTGCTTTGCAGACATTCTAGACTTTTTAAAAATATATTTTTATCCATTTTATTTAAAGAAAAAATCAGTCCTTCCAGATTTTAAAAACCCAATCCAAAAATGGGCATCTGAGATGAATACACACGTCTCAGATGAAGAAATACAAACAGCAAATTTATGAAAAAATATTCCATTATCACTGGTCATTTGAGAGATGCAAATTACAAAGTACACTGAGATTTCACCTCTCTAGGGAAGGAATGGCTACTATCAAGAAATCAAGCAATAATACATGCTGGAGGAGGTTTGGGGGGAAAAGGATTCCTTCTCCACTGCTGGTGGGAGTGCAGAGTGGTGCAACCACTGTGGAAATCAGTGTGAAGATTCCTCAAAAACTAGGATTGGAGGTCTCATTTGACCTAGCTATTCCCCTTCTAGGTATCTACCTAGAAGAATTAAAAACATCATACCATAGTGATACATGTGCACCCATGTTTATAGCAGCAGAATTTGTAATAGCCAGATCTTGGAAACAACCTAAATGCCCATCAGCTGAATAATGGATAAAAAGATGTGGTATATTTATGTAGTGGAGTACTACTCAGCCATAAAGGACAGACTTGAGACTTCTATAGGTAAATGGATGCACCTTGAGACCATACTTGTAAGAGAAATAAATCAGACTCGTGTAAACATCGTTACCTTACTAGTGTGAGAAGCTGAAAGAGACAATATGTAAATAAGTTATAGTTAAAATAGTGATACTACTGATTTCTCTGAGTTCACTGAAAAGTTTGTGCTAGTATTATTCCGACAATTGAATGAAGATGTCATGTGCTTGGGTGACTGATTTGGGGGTGACAATGTGCAGTTTTGGGGTTGAGTATCGTGTCATCTGCAAATAACGATAGTTTAACTTCTTCCTTTCGTATTTTTATTCCTCTTTCTTCCCTATTTTTATTTCTTTTGTCTGCAGCAAAAGTTTCCAGGAAGAGTGGAAACAGTGGACATATTTGTCTTGTTCCTGATTTTAGAGAGATCATTTTCAGTTTTTGTGCATTTAGCATGATGTTAACTGTTGGTTTGTCATAAATGGCTTTTATCAGATTGAGATAAAGACCATCTATTCCAATTTTCTGTAGGGTTTTTATCATGAATGGGTGTTAGACTTTTTTTTTTTTGGTACCAGGGATTGAACCCACGACCTCATGCTTGCCAGGCAGGCGTTTGGGTGCTAGACTTTTGTCAAAAGCTTTTCAGCATCTATTGAGATGATCATATGATTTTTGTCTTTGGCTGTGTTAATGTGATGTATTACATTTATGGGTTTATGTATGTTGAACCATCCCTGCATCCCTGGGATGAATCCCACTTAATCATAGTGTGTAATCTTTTTGATGATTTGCTGTATTGTGTTTGCGAGTATCTTAATGAAGATTTTTGCATCTATGTTCATTAGGGAAATTAGCCTGTAATTCTCTTTGTAGGATCCTTTTCTGGTTTTGCTATCAGGGTAATGCTTGCTTCCAGGAATGAATTTGGGAGTATCACTTTAATTTCATTAAAGAGAAGTAGTGGTGTTAGGTTTTTGAATTTCTTGCAGAATTCAGCAGTGAATCTGTAGGGATCTGGGCTTTTCTTTGTTGATAGGTTTTTAATTAATGAAATCTTTGACTTTATTAATACTGGTTATTTAGGATTTTTATATCTTCTTGATTCAGCTTTGATAATTCATATGTATTTAGGAATCTGTCCAACTTTTCTGTATTTTCCATCATTAGAATGCCAAGTTTTCAAAGTATGTACAGATGATCTTCTGAATTTTTGCAGGGTCTGTTGTGATTTCACTCTTTTCATTCCTAATTGTGTGTATTTGAGTCTTTTCTTTCTTTTTTTGATAAAGTTTGCTAATAAGGGTTTGTTAATTTCATTTAATCTTTCAAAGAAGCAACTCTTTGATTCATCAATTCTTTGCATTAATTTTTGCTCTGATCTCTATAATTTCCTCCCTTGTATGAACTCTTAGTTTAACTTGCTCTTCTTTTTGTAGAAGTTTGAGGTTCACCATTAAGTTGTATATATGTGCTTGCTCTGATTTCCCAATATGGGTGTTTACTGCTAAAAATTTTCTTCTTTAAGACTTCTTTCATTATGTCCCATAAGCTCTGGTGTGTTGTTGTCATTCAGTTATAGAAACTGTCTAATTTCTATTTTAATTTCATATGTGACTCATTGATTGTTCAGGGTACTATTTAATTTCCATGTGTTTATGAAATTATATGGTTTCTTTTGCCTTGGATTTCCAAATTCATTGCACTGTGGTCTGATAGTGTGCGTGGGACCATTTCAGTTCCTCTGCATTTACTTAAGCATGTTCTATGGGCTAGTATATGGTCTATTTTGGAGAAGATCCAATGTGCAGCTGAGAAGAATGTGTATTCTGGTATCAAGGAATGGAACACTGTAGACATAGTTCATTGTAGACTAAGTTCATTGTTCAAAAGTTTGGGTCAGTTCTAATGTTTGATTATTGATTTTTTGGTCTAGCTAATCTGTCTTTCTGTGACAGCGTGGGGTATTATGATCTCCCAATACAGTTGTATTAAGGCTTATTTGATTTTTTTCATGTTTGTCAGTATTTGTTTTATATAGTTTGGTGTGCTGGCATTTGTTGCATATATATGATTGTTATCTTTTCCTCTTAGATTGTTCCCTTTATGAGGATGTAGTGACTTTATCTCTCTTAACCAATCTTAATTTGACATTCACTTTGTCTGCAAATAGAATAGATACCCTTGCTTTTTTCTGGGTTCCTGTCTCATGAAGTATTTATTGTTTTCCATCTTTTGATTTTCAGTACATGAATTTATTTTTGAATTAACTGTGTTTCTTGTAAGCAGCATATTTTTGGATCTTGAGTCTTGATCCATTCTGCCAGTCTGTGTCCTTCTGACTGGTGAATTGAGACCATTAACATTGATGGTTATAATGGATATGTACTGACTTATGCTTGTAATGCTATTTTTTAATTGTTTGCCTTGCCTGGTAGATTCCTTCCGTTGGGGCCCTTGGAGGTATAGTCCTTATTATCTCTTTCAAGAATGTCCTTGAGAACATTTTGCAGTGCTAGTTTGGTGGTTATAAATTTCCTCAGATGTTCTTTGTCATGAAAGTGTCTTATTTCTCCATCACTTTTGAAAGATAGTTTTGCAGGGTACATCAGTTTGGGTTGAAAGTTGTTTTTCTTTGAAACTTGGGAATATTTCACTCCAAGCTCTCTGATTTGAGAGTCTGTGCTGAGAAGTCAGCTTTGATTCTGGTGGGTTTTCCTTTATAGGTGATTTCTTTCTTTTCCCTAACAGCTTTTAAGATACTAATCTTGCATAACATTTCTGGACTCTAGGCCATGATACGCCTGACTGTAGAATTTTTTTGATCATGGCTAATTGGAGTTCTATATGCCTCATTTATTTGTATATCAGATTCTTTTTCTCAGGAAAGTCTTCTGCCATGATGTCTGTGAACATTTTACAAATAACATTTGTGGCATCTCCTGCTTTTTTCATTGACTGCAGTCAATCTTAAGTTATTTTTGTCTCATCTAGCAGTTGCTGGGTTGATTTCTTATGGTCCCTTGCTATTTTTTGAGAAACCTTTCTTTTCCTGGTCGCTAACTGCAAGACTGTCTTCAATATCTGGATCCTGTCTTCACGTTAGCCTAATCTGCTTTAAATACTTTCAGTGGAGTTTTTATTCTCCTGGATATCTACTTGTATCTGCCCTGTGGACTCTATTTTTTTCCTGTGCTGAGCTTCTATAATTTTTTTAAGCTTGTCTGTTTTTTTTTGTCTGTATCTGCTCTAGTGTTACTAAGCATGGGCTTTATCTGAAAGATTATTTCTGATTTCATTTTTTCCAGAACCTCATACAATTGCTTTGTTGTTACCACTTCAGGGAGGTCACGTGGGGGGCTTTTGGACTGTTCCACCTCATTGCCCCCTGGGTTTGCCTTTGGTGAAATTGATGTCTTGGGTTGCATTTTGTTTAAGTGTCTTCTCATATTTTCTTTTTTTAGTTTAATTCCTAGGGTGATGTTTGTAAATTGACTGTGGGAGGTTGCTTTATTGGTGGTATTTAGGATACTTAAGGGGCTAATTAGTTCTCTGAGCTATCTTCCAGGTGTAGCTGGTTTTTGGGTTTTGAGTCTATTGGAAGATCTGACCTCTTCAGCTTGTTGGAGATGAGAAGTTGTTGCTTTTTTGGCCCAGCCCCTGGTTCTTTAGCCACAGTATTTTCTGTGACTCTTAGTCAATCTCGGTCATGAAATACCAGGACCAACAGCTGTTTAGAACAATTATGTCAGTTTTGGCTATATCTGTACCAATAGCATCAAGCACATCCTAGAAAGTGACAGACTGAGCTAACCCTTAATTTGTCACTTTTAACTGTATGAACTAGATTTGTGGTTATATAACAAAATCTAAAACCAGAAAATTATATGCCCTCAGGGGTTAAAATTTAAAATTAATTAAGGAGAAAATAGAGAAGTGGAAGGAGAAGAGTTTAGAAGTGAGATCAGAGGACAAAGGGAGATGACGCCAGGTTCTGAGGACTGAAAGAAGAGAAAAGATAAAAGGAAGAACAGAACAGAACCACACCCACCAATACCTAGGAACAAGATCAGACTGAAAAAGAAAGAGAAGAAAGGGAAAGGCCACTTGCAGGAGTCCCCTGGCTCACGAGTAGCCAGCCTGTGGAGGCAGGGCCCAGTTCAGCTCGCGCCCACCTATCCCAGCCGGCCTGCAGCTGATCACTGGTGGGCAGTGGGTGATCTCAGCAGGCGACTCGGGGCCGCCACAGTCCCAGCAGCTTGTGTGTGTCTGAGTGCAGCTGGGAGCAGCTAGATGGAGCCGCAGCAGTTCAGGGTTCTGAGCGCAGCTGCCCATCTCCCAAATGGCTCCTGGCTCTTCACTCTCTCCTGTGGGAGGACTGAGGCCTCTGTACTCACCGCCAGCCAGTGCAGTTCCTCACACTTGTTGCTCTGCTCCACCGTGCATCCCTCTGCAGAGGCCTCCAGGTCACCAGCTGCCACCCTCACCCTGGGCCCACAGGTCTGAGTCACTCCTCTCACACAGTAAGTGCCATCTGAGGGAGATGGTACAGCCAGCCACTTCCTTCTTCATTGGAGTTTCTCTCTTCACACTCTGGGGCTTTGATTTGCATTTCAGATTCTGTCCAGGCCACCCACTTACCTGCTTTTTGTCTGCCTAACAGTGCTGTAGTCCAGTGTCTGGATGGCGACTCTCCGAGGCAGTTGTCTCTGCTGCTTACTCCCCATGCCCCACCCCAATCTTGGTCTCCCGGCTTTTTGGTCTTTTTTTGAGGCAGGGTTTCATTATATGCTTCAGGCTGGCCTTGAACTCACTTTGTAGCCCAGGCTGGCCTAACTCAGGCAGTCCTCCTGCCTCAGCCTCCTGAGTGTTGAGATTACAGGTGTTTCCAACTGCTCTCGGCAGTCTGTTTTGATGACTGTGTTTTACAGATGGAATCCTGGAAGCTCCTACATACAGAGGATGTGTAGGAATCAGCCCAGGCTGTTTGCAGTAATTCCTATAGGAACACAACTGAGCAGAAGAATCAGTATATGTGTCCATTATTAATTCAGATTTCACTTTCAATTTCAGCCAAAAATTCATTTCATTTAGAATGTTGTTGTTAGTTCAGTTCTGTTGAGGTCAATGATCCCACAGAGTTAAGTGATGAATTGTTTTAGTGTTCTAAAACAGTAAAAGATTACTGTGTTTTACATGAGTTAGCTAAAACGAAAATAAATCAATTCAGATAAGAGTGGAAAATGCGAAGCCGAGTGGTGGAAGGACGCTGACAGTCCCCGCACAGAGGTCCTCAGCCTCCTCTTCTGCTCCGCCTCTTCTTCCTCCCCCTCTCCTGCTGCCCCTCCCCTCCTCCCCCTGCCCCTCCCCCCTGTTGCCCCCTCCCCCCCCTTCCTCCACCTCCCGCCCTCCGGTGGCCGCTGCTCTGCGGGCTCTGTGTGCCCCTCCGGACGGCGGGCCAGTTCACTTCCCTGACCGTCCTGCTGGTGCCCGTGGCCCCGACGTCGCCCGCTCACGCTCTCCCTTGTCTCTGCAGATATCCCCGTGTTTCCCACCATCACAGCCACTGTGACTTTTCAGGAGTTTCGGTACGGTGAGTTCGATGGCTCCATCTTCACTGTCCCCGAGGACTACAAGGAGGACCCCAGCCGTTTCCCCGACCTCTAACTGGGCAGGAGCATGCCCCATGGAATCAAGAGAGGAGCCAGAGACCCCTGAGGCAAACCGAGCCGCAGGGACAAACGCCGACCGTGGAGACAGGGAATCGGGCACAGACCAGACACCAGCGACAGGGTGAAGGAACCGGGCCTCTGGCAGCATTGAGCAGGGTTCCCGACGTGCCATTTCCACTCTTTTTAGAATCTAAGTGTAATAGTTGACACCTTACTGACCCCAAGACCTTCGTATGTAAAGCAGCTATCAGTGCTGTGATTTGTTTTTAAAAATTTTCACACTTGTTGAAATATATATGCATATAAATATATCTGTATCTATATCTAATCTAACACTCCTGGACCATTAACGTAATGTAAATGTCTTAAGAGAGATGACGCCCTTTTAAACTTGGCACCTTATATTCAAGGTGGCATTTATAAATATTCCTTGGAGCTTTGTTTTCATAAACTGTAAACTATGTAACATTATGTATAGTTGAGTAATTGGAATGTGTGTTCAATACAATGAACTAGAAGGAATGCAGGTTTCCACAGATGAATGAACCACATGGTGACCGCGAGGCAGTTGCATTTCTGCGTGCGATGCGGGCGGAGGGCTCACTGCAGGGAATAAGGTACCTCCTCTAGCACCTTAGTGCGCTCATTGTGGTGCTATTTGTTTTTACCTGAATTCTTTCTCCAATGGGAAGCCTTTGGTACTAACCTCTGTTCCTGGACCCCCTTTGCTTTCTCCTCCTTCCGTTCCTAGGGTGTGGCGTGCTTAGGGACTGGCCTCCTCCGAATCTCAGCACTTTACAGACTCCTGTTTTGAACTTGCTTCCTAATAATTAGTGCACACGTCTGATTGTTTTGCTTTTAAGTGGGATGTGGGTACATTCTTGTCAGTTTAAAGAAAATGGCACCAACCCATATGTATCTGGACAACCTTGCGAATTTCACAGGTTGAGATGGGGCTGTAAATCATCTTGCTGCCAGGTGCCTTGAACCACAGGTGTACATGCGTGACTGTCCCCTGGGGTGGCTTTTGATTAGTTTTATTAGTAGAAAGGCCAGTAAAGTGATGAGAACCATTTGTGCCACCATTGGTATTCCCCCCCGCATCACGTGCCACCACCTGGGAATCGGGCCAGTGGGAGCGTGTTAGTTTTCAGACACATTTTCCCTTCTAACCGTATTTGTTAGGAGCTGAAGTCCAGATGCCTATACAAGGTTGGTGATTGCTATTAGTTTTTTTTTTTTTTAAGACACAGGAAATTACTGATTTTAATTGTTTCCAAAGTGTTAAAATCATACATCACTCATTTTTGCACTTAAAATTTTTGATATTTATTTCAAGCTGGTTTCAAGGTCCAAGAATGAAAATCTGTTAGGGAGACTAATGTGTAACAGTCATAAAGTGCTGTGTTGTATTAATAAGCTGAGCTAAATGTTTTTAAAATATGTCCTGATGAATTTGTCAAGTTTGCAACTGTCAAGTTTTTAGAGTGACCAGTATTTCAAATACCTTCCAGAACTTTAGAGAATTTGAAATGAATTTAGAGACCTTTATTGAAGAGATGATTTATTTAAGAATCCAAAGCATCAACCATGAAATTTTTATAATAAACACTTGTTCTCTTGTTACTAGTATATGTTTCCTCTACATAGTCAAATTCATCTTGGGGGATTCGCAGATATTCAGACTGCACCGTAATCATTCGTGCTCTTCCCCTTCCTGCCCCATCAGCCTTTTTCCTCCCGATCCCCACACCTCCTCCCTGTCCCCATGTATCTCCCTGCTTCAAATCACCTTTTATTTTGCTCCTTAAGTTATTTACATGTTGGGTTTCTCATATAAGCAAAACCAATAATAAACATCTTTAAAACTGCATCTTCCACACTGGTACATACATTGCAGATTGGTCTTGTTTTGTGGTGCTGGGCATTGAACCCAGGGCCTTTGCATTGAGCTGTATCCCCAGCCCTTCTTTTAATTTTTAATTTTGATATAGGGTCGCACGGAGTTGCCCAGGCTGGATTTGGACTTGCAGTCCTCCTGCCTCAGTCTCCCAGAGTGCAGGGATTACCAGCTGAGTGTTACCAGCTGAGTAATTTTACAATGAAGAAAAATAGTCATAGTTAAAAATGCAAAGGCCTGATCCCTACCTTCTGTGGGTCTGCTGAATTCTGAAGGGTGAACTGGTAACCCCGAGCTGGCTTTGAGAAGCTGTTCACTAGTTTTTAGGGCAAGTTGTAGATGAAGGACTCAGACTGAATTATCCTGCCAGCGGCTCCGAGGTTTGAGGCTGAGAGGTGGCGAGGGTCACTGCTCTTGGCCTCCTCGTGGGGCTGTGGTGTGGTTCCTGAGTACGGCTTTTCCCATCCCAAGTGCAGGGGAGCAGGAGGGAAAGAGTGCCGGCAGCTTCAGCTTGGGGTTGTGTTTGCTAACGCTGAGTATTCTGCTGGGGTTCAGTGGAGACAGGAGACTACTGACGATTTTTGCACTTGGGTTTTGTTTTTTAAAACTTACATTTTCCTTTAAAGAACAGTAGAAACAGATTGTCCATTCCAAACTGTCTTTTCTCTGATCACACAGAACAAATGTCAGTATCTTTTATGATGGTGGAAAAATGTTAATGCAAATAAACTTCACAATATTAGATTTTCAGAATGTGCCATTTATTTATTTTGCTTTCTTGCTTTTTTTTTTTTTTAAAGCATCGTCTTGCTCTGAATTTCAGGCTGGCCTTGAATTCACCATGTAGCCCATGCTGACCTAAACTCAGTGATCCTGCTGCTTCAGCTTCTGCCGTGTGGAGATTACAGACTTGCCCCACCACGCCTGCCAAAATGTACCTTTTAATCCAGTTCACAAATGAAGCTGTATTCTGTTAAAAGAATACATCACAATACCATGTATTTTTATAATTCCCATAAAAATGAAGATTTTACAATGTAGGCATATAAAGTTATGTGACCCAAAAGATACTTCTCTTAAAACAGCCATGTAGAACTGCTCAGTCCACAGGTGGTGTCCACAGGAAGGGCGCCTGTCTTTGAGAGGTGCTTCTCTGCCCAGGGAGATGCTCTTGCTTCATTCAGGGACCCCGACTCCGGCTTCATGCATGGGCCGGAGAGGGCGGGAACTGGGTCTGAGGCCCTGAGAGCAGCTGGGCCTTCACAGGTGGCGAGGGGCTAAGCCTGGATAGTCTGCAGCAGCCGCGCCCTTGGCATCCCAGGGCTCTGAGGCCCAGGAGGAGCGTGACCACTGGGAAGCGGCAGGCGCTCTGCTCCCTCTGGCCTGGTGCTGTCATTTGCTGACAGCGCGGCAGAGGAAAACAAAGGCTGGAGCAGGAAGGGCAGGTGAACTCCGCCCCACTTGCGCGCGTTAAAATGGAGCCCCATAAGGAGAGGAATACGGGTGGAGCCGCCCTCTGCGGTTAGCTGTGGCAAATGGCATCTTGGCCTGAGCTACACCCGCCCGTGTTAGATTTTGAGTCCTGTTACCCAGGCTGGACTGGAACTTGAACCTTCCTGCTTCAGCCACCCAAAGCGCTGCGGTCACACAGTGCCAAGCAAACAGGGTGTTGCAGAGAGGTGAACTGATTTGTTTCCAAAATGCTAGGCAGAAAAAATGCCTACATTAGTGCGAGGTATTGGTGGGACATTCTTTGTGGCTGAGACCTTCAATTTCTAGTACAGAAATTCATGAGCTACCTAGCTTAAAGCCAGTAGTTTTTTAGTGACAATGCGCTGCAAAAATAATAAACTTTCAAAAAGATGTGAACATCACTTCTATTGCTTCTATAAGGCTACTAGTCATTTAAAAATGCCTGGCTTTCCATAATTTGTCTTAAATTGCTAAACATTCTGTGCCTCACACTTTTGAGCTGTATTTCAATTTGTTGATCCTATTTTGCTAAAAATGTCTAAAGCAATGTATTCTTTGACCAAAATGGAAAGTTTCAGCTATCTTCAAGTCTGCCTGGAATTAGTCTTTTAGGAAAACTCACCAAGTGTAATTCCTACTTTTGCAGCTCAGTCTCAGCAGACCACGTATCCAGGATGCTGAGGACCAGCACAGGCCAGGCATCCATCCCTAAGTAAAATGCAAATCTGCTTCTTCAGTGAGAAAATCTGCACTGCAGCAGAGACAAACCGCATTGGCTGGTTATCAGCCTTCAAACGGCACAACAACATGGGCCAGCTCTTCTAAACACAGCGTGAACTCATGACTGGATTTCTCAGACAAACCTGGTGGCATAAACCTGCAATCCCTGCACTTAGGAGGCCACTAAGCCTTCATTTCCTTGTTTAAAAAAAAAATTTTTTTTCCCCTCAAAAAGGTGCCTTGTATAGCCACCACTCATTCACTACTGAAAACTAGGCAAATAAACAACAAACATTTTTCTAACAAAACCATTTTTATTTTAGAATCGCTTCACTAGCAGATACAGAACTGGGTGGGGGAGGGCAGCGGTCACTGGGGGGGGGGCGTTCTCTTGTCAAAGGTTCTGTCCCAGGGGACCATGGCCCCCAGGCAGGAAACCCTCTGGGGACTCCCCCCCCCCCAATCCCACCCTGGCCTGGGCCCCTTGCGCAGTGACTGGGGGTGACAGGCGAGGGTCCACCAACTGAGCAGGCCCACCCTGGGGTGCCATGGTTCACATGGTCTAAGCTTACAAGATGGTCACGGCCCATGGTCCAGCCTGACCTACCAGAAAGTGCTCTTGGAGCTCAAGTTTGCATCCCACTGTTTAAAAAAATGCAGTGATTGTTCAGCCCATTACTAAAACTTCCTATGCTTGCCCTAGATAAAATTCCTGGTAATAAAATCTTTAAAAAGTTAACTATAAACTGTAAAAACACTGCTTTTCTATGTGGCATTCCAATTTTAGAACAGGTTTTGGAAAAACCAACTTATACTTGGATATAAGCTACAATTCCAAGTCTGTTAAGCCCAGCGGCCCGAACACACTTCATTTCCTACGTGGATAAATCTGCTACTTGGTATGGTGCAGCAGGCACAGATGACTGACATATACAGTATTTCAGAAAAGGCAAACATTTTTGTTCCACTGAAAATACAAATTTCCTATTTGGAGGTGAGATCATTTGTTTATCCTGGGAGTTCACTGTGTATCCAACACCATTCCCACACCCAGAGTATGAGAAACAAAGCCGCAGTAAGAAAAGATCTCAGACAGAAGCCCCACTGGTGTGCCGCGGGCCGCCCCTCCGAGCTTCAGCCCGTGACTGCAGTCAGATGTGGGCAGAAAGGGAAAGAGATTAGATTTGTAAAATGAGGTAAATGTCATACATTCAACAGTGTAAATAAATACAAATACGGTTTACAGGAACATGAATGTAAGTTTAAGGGTTTTATTATCAAAGTCTTGTAAAACAACTTCAGAAACTGTACATCAACATGGCACAGACTGTAGCCTACTTTTGTTTTTATTGGACAAAAGTAAAGCCTGAAACTCCTGTAACTAAGAAACGGCTGCCTAACTACTTTGCAGATAATCACTGTGTGTGTTAAGGTTACTACTGCAGTAATAAGAACACAAATTTATTGGTTTTATACAACTTGAGATCAAATAAAAGTACATTATCAAGTAGATTTGTTTTAAAAGTATGTGATGATCCATTTAAAATGCACTAGCCCCTTTTTTCCAACACTGAGCTTAAAACAACGAAAGTGAAAAGTTGAAAATCAGGATGAGAGATTGAGTTTCTTTTACAGGTGGACCCAGAAGAGGCAGACAGTTCTCACTGATGTAGAGGTGGAATAAATTATTTTGGGAAAAAAAAATTCCCAAACACCTATGAAAACATATACAATTCTACCTCAAAATGTTGCTAATTTACTCACTGCCAAAAAGTTTTATGTGAAATCGTTTCTGCAACTGAAGCCTAATTAGCCATCAAAAAAGGTTAGTGCATATATAACCTTTCAGAGTTAAACAAAAGCCACACAAACCGAGCCACGAGGCTGGAAGGGTTATCTATCTCAAATGCTGTTTCCAAATGTAACTCTAAGTGTTACTTTGTCACGTCCACAAACAAGACCAAAGGAGACCATCGGGGAGGACCTCGACACGGGGGGTTCTTGCCACAATAACATGCAATCAGTGCATTCCTACACGGCTCTATTACGGCAACGACCACGTCCTAGAGACTAAAGTGAGCGTACTGAGGAAGGAGCCCGCGTGACGAGGCAGACGACTGATGCGTGCTGAGGATGCATGCAGTGTCGCTCTGCTGCTCGCCAGGGCGCCACACTAGAGCTTTGGGACGCACACACCCAATGTCCACGCTGGGAGCTCCCTCCCCGTTCCCAGCGCGGGACGGGGCGCGGCTCGCTCAGTCGCTCATGTCCATGTCCTCCTCGTGGTGATCATCCCCGTTCACCTTGGACTCGCGCAGCGCATCGCCCGCCGCCTTCTCCGCGGCACACTCCTTGGTCTTGGGGGACCCCGCCTCCGCAGGCTGCTTTTCCTCCTTCTTCTCCTTCTCACTGTCGTAGCCCTGCTCCTCCTCGTCGTAGTCCCGTGTGACCTGCTTTCCCGAGAACAGTGCAAGTGAGCCTTCAGCCCGCGCAGTGCACCCCAGCCTGCGGCCCCAGCCCCCGGGGCCCGTCACCACACCCCGGCCTGCATACATACTTTCACATCCTTGTCACTCTCTGATTTTCTCTCCCGCTCCTTCTCCTTATCTTTACTCTTTTTCTTTTTGCTTGTCGAGCGCTCCCTCTCATCTCTGCTTCGCTCTTTGTCTCTGTCTTTCTTCTTCTCCTTTTTATGTCTGGAACAAGGGGGAAACGTCAGGTTGCGCTCAGGAGAGATGCGTCCAGAGCCCTTGGCGACAGAGTGCTCTGCTCGAGCGGCCAGCTCGACCCAAATCCAAAACAAGGACGAAGGCAGGAGCCATGGAGAGAAGACTGTGACCCAGGGCTGGGTGACCTGGGGCGGGGCCTAACGAGGGGACTTTGGGGGTGGTACTGGCTGCACCAGAGGAAAAAGACACCACATTTCAGATTCCTGCAGAGGAAGTGGAGCCGGGATGTTTTTTTAAGCCTACAGCTGCTGACTTCTGAGGGAGGCTACACAGTGACACGCCCTACCTTCTGGGGGACGGGGAGCGTGACATTTTCCTCTTGGGTGACCGAGGCTTTTTAGGGGATCTCGTTCCACTCCTGCTTCTTCGTCGTCGTCTCTCTCTGGAATTACAGACGTGCAAACTACACTTTAAGATACAGTACGATCTCTAGCGCCACAAGGAGCCTGGTCAGTTACCTAAGGACGTGAGACCTGCTTCCCAGTGCTGTTTGGAGCTCAAACTATCCTGAGCCATGGGAAACAAAAAATCCACCAGCCAGAACTTAATGGGAGAGAGAAACTCAGGGGCAACCATGCCTGACAGGTCCCGGTTACTTCTGTGAGGTCGGGGGCCAGAAAGCTGGTGCCTACATTCAAAGCAATGACTGTGAGTCCTTAGAAGGCAGGGAAGAATGGTCAGCGGAGAGGCAGACACAAGGGACACCCGCATCCCAGCTAAACGCTGCCACCACCCTTGCCCGAGTAAGCATCTCTAAGAAACGCGGCCCCCACACTGTGCCGCTGTGGACTTAGGTGGGCGTCTGCAGCTGTACCTCCGCCCCTTCTCCTTCAAACACCCACGCCGCAGGGTCGCGGGTGACTGAGCCTCCCCCAACACTCCCTACCAAGGGGCTGTCTTGTGCTGTAGTTCTGTGTCCTCGGTGGCTGCCGTACAGCTGGATGCAGGCTGGGTACTGGTTTTTGTTTTCTAAATGAAGCCCATCCTCTCTCCCTTCTCCTCTGCGCTCAGTTCAGTGACAGCAGGCGGGGTGGCTGCACGGCCGTCCGCAGCGCTCATCTCCCAGACACCTACTTCTCTTAAGCTGACTCTGGCTGCCCTCATTCACCCATCCGCCAGCAGACACGGAGGCTGACCTTTGACACTGTGAACGTGTGCATAATTTCCCATTGCTAGGTCGGCCTGAGTGCAGGATCCACCGGCAAAGCCCAGGCAGGACTCCGCAGTGGGTGTGAAACGCTATCCCAAGCAGCCTGGCCCACCTCTGCTAAGCAAGGACGCGGAGCCACCTCACGGACTGGCCAGTCACTTGCTGGCCTTCCTGGGAGCAGCAGCCTTGCAGAGCCCCTGCATTTGGGGAGTGGGTGTGGGAATACGACTGAGATTTAACCTAGGGCCTCGTGCTGAGCCACACACATTCCCTATCTTTTTCATTTACTTTGGAAACAGGGTCTCAGGTTACCCAGGGTGGGTAATCCCCCTGCCTCAGCCTCCCCAGGAGCCGAGATGACAGCCAAGTGCCACCTCACCTAATCCCTTTGCCTGTTTTTTAGCTGGTTATCTGCTTTCTTCTGCTGGGCTGTTAAGAGTTGTCTGCTTTCTCAGATCAGCCCTTTTACATGGCTTAGGTGTCTGCTAGGTAGTGTCCAATGTTTCCCAGCAGTATCTGGGGACTATCTTCCTGCTTCTGTGACACTCTCCTCTGAAACACAGAGGCCTTTACTTTTGACCCTCGCCGATCTCTGTTCTCCTGGGCCTATGCTTTTCAGTCTTCATCTAGGAAAGCACTACCAAGTACCAGCTCGTGAAAGTGTGTTTGTTTTCTTCCAGAAGTTTCACGGTTTCACTTCCAAGTCTTTCATCACCCACACTGAGGTGTTTAGAGCATGGCATGAACCCCTTGGCAATTTTTTTATGGGGGGGAGGGTTATGGGAATCGAACTCAGGACCTTGCACTTGCAAGGCAGGCCCCTGTGCCACTGAGCTGTATTCCTTGCCCTTAATTTAAATAAGGCATATTTTGAAGAAAACGGCAGTTCCTGCACTGAATGAACTGCTACATGGGAAAGAAACATTCTTGTGTATGAGCAGGCAGATGTAGTGAACACCACTTCTCACAATAATTTAACAGTTCCATATGGATTACCCATTAGACAAAAAAACTGACCTATGCTAAATCTCGTGCTATTTCACATTATAATCAATCAACCAAACAATCAGGGGATAAAATATTCAGTAAAAAGGTGAACTTTAGGTTAGTTTTCCCCAACTGCCTTTTAAAAGTCCTGAGATTTGCCGAGCCCCAATTTTTCTGACACAAGTAGTTATCTACATTCTGGACTACTTTTCATGACCCTGGCCTACAGTTTAAGAACCATTTTTTTTTTTTTTGCTATTGGCAAACAACTCAGAATGGACCTCACACGTGCCAGGCAGGTGCTGTGCTGCTGAGCTGTGTTCCCAGCCTAAAACATGGCTTTTCATGCACAATTACCTGCTTGCACTTCTGGACCGTCTGGCTGTGCTGTAGCTTTTTGGTGGTGTTTTGGAGCGTTTCTTCTCTTTGTCTTCCTTCTTTTTGTCTCTGACAAATGAACACAATTCAAAATGCATATGAAGACAGCTAATGCTAATTTACTTAATGTTACAGGTAGAACCAAAGCCGAAGTATAATAATAAAATTAAAATAAGATTTAATCCCACTCTTGAAAACACGACTGCTCCTGATGGATGCTATCTGGGGGAGACGGCTCAAGCAGCATATTCACAAGAAGCGACGTCTTTAAAAAGCCCAGCGTGCAGCAGCCCTCGTGGCACCAGCACACTGGACCCTGGCTGGTGGGTTCTGTGGCGTGCTTAGGGTGTGCTTGGGGCCGAGGCCCCTCCACCCTCAATAGAGCAACTCTGCCCACCCACCCACCCCGCCCCACCTCACCTCACCTTTTTATGAAGCAGCACTGTGCTCAAGGCTCAGTGCTCACCCAGCGTGGGGGCTGCCCTACCTGGTTTTCGATGTGCTCCTTGACCTCCGACCTCTCTCTCTGGAATGGGATCTCCTCCGTCTGGGACTTTTTGATCGTCGTCTACTCCTTGACTTAGAATGTGATCGCCTCCTTGACCGGCTTCTTGATCGCCTAATAATGAACAAGAAAGCCGCCCACACAGGTATAACAAGCTGTGCACAGTTCGACCCCCTCTGACACACAGGCTAGCAGCGAGAGGGACAAGCGCCCTGGCAGCTGCTATCAGCATTCCATCCACAGGCTGCACCTGCCGCTCCCTGACAAGTCAGCAAGGCCTCTCACTCCCGGAGCTGCGGGCCCTCCATCTGGGGCTCAGCCTGCAGGGCAGGCCTGCTGCACCCACTGTGCCTAGAGCTCCTGGCTTGAAAATGCAACTGGAAGCCAGAGGTGGCAGCACACAGGGAAACCATGGCGGGAGGGTCACCAGTGTGAGCCAGCATAGGTGGCTCGGTAAGTTAGGGAGACCCTAGAGAAATAATCAATGGGCTGGGCTGCAGCCCTGTGCGAAGGTCCTGGGCTTGGGCCCTAGCACCAGATACACAAGAAAAGGCAGACAAAGAGAACTGACTGAAAATGAAGAAAACAGAAAACCCCAACTCCACGGCATTATATTATTTATTTTTGGGAATGGGCTCTTGCTGTGTAATTCAGGCTGGCCTTGAACCTGCAGCTGCGCGGTCCGGCCCCATACCCTGTGACCCAGCATACGACGCCCGTCTGCGGCCTCGGCTCCCTCCCTCACCACTGTGCCCGTGGGGGGGGCCGCCACAGTGCCCGCCCCATGGGAGACCAGCACTGACTATAAGCACACCCCAGACAGTTCATCCCTACCAAGGCATTAATACCTCAGAGTGCTCAGAAAAACCCAACAATCGGTCTGCTCAGCATTCAGGCCAGAGGACGCAGATGCCTTGCAGTTCCAACCACACAGAAAATATGAACCCTGCGCGCCACCCCTGGGTGGCTTCAGCCAGAGCTTGAGGGCTATCAAGGGAACTGGGCATGGAGTTGAGCTACACAGTAAGGAAAGCAGGGCTCTAAGAGCTGGGATGGTGAACCCCACAGCACTGTGCCAGCCGAGGTCTGTGAGCTTTGGGGCACCCCACACCCTCCGTGCAGGTGCAAGGGGCCTGGTCAGTTCAGAAGCAGTAGCCACCAGGCACCTCCTGACCCTTGGCAGTACTCACAGCCACCCACACTGCCCTGTGCTAAAGGACGGGCACCCTCATCAGAAAGGAGAAACAGTGAAACTGACTCCGCTTTAAAGGTCAACTCAAGGTCAAGATGGGCAGATGGATTTTAATTTAACAGACTATGACGAGGTTTTTAAGTTGTAGCTTCACATTCCACATCACAATTTCCTTTCAGGAGCCATCATTCGTCAAGGTTTGGTCTCACAGTAACAGGTCAAATCACCTTTGCCTGCTCCACTCCACATACCCTTTGGCAGTGCCACCCCCAGGTCCTCGGTGCTTGGCTCATCCCTTGCTCTATCTTTTCAGCCTCACTCACACCCTTAGGAGCTCAGCACGGAACAGCACTGTAGTCCAGGGCATGGTGGGCGAGTCTCTGAGCACCAGCAAGGGTATGAAACAGCCCGCTGTGGCCCATGCCACTGGTCCCAGGGTAGGGGCCCAAAAGGGACAGGAAGGGGGCCATGACCCAGAAAGCATCCTCGTGTGAGGCGCATGCGTCCAGTGGACGCCTACAAACAGAGACCTGACCTGTGTCTGGAAGACGAGGGGGTCCTCCTCCTCCTGGAGCGCGACCTTGATCTTGAATGCCTTCGCTTTTCTTCTTTCTTATCTGATTTAAAAGCAAACAAGTATTTATGCTTAGAAATCATCAAATAGAATTATTCGCATTCAGGAGTTAAAAAATCTTTACACCTTAATTCTCATCTTTTCCACACATCCTTAAATGTTACGAGTGACCACTTTAGAATTCCTAACGCTGAAGCTTGCTCAAGTGGCCCTAACCATCCGGGTTCCTGGCAGGTCCCATCTGACTTTAGGTTCTCAGCTACTATAAGCTTCCTTTTTCTGTCTCTTGAGTGCCATACTTAGAAGGCCACAAGGTGTTCTTTACAGAACAAGAAAAACGGTTATCTTTCTCATTCTTTGGCTCTAATTTATTTTTTGGAAGGTTCTGCCAGGCATGGTGGTACATGCCTGTAATCCCAGCACTTGGAAGGTGACACAGGAGGATGTCTGTAAGTTCCAGGCCAGCCTGAACTGCACAGGGAAACCGTCTCAAAAAGACCAAAGGTTCTAAATGAGTTTTTCCCCCTTAGGTTCTATCACATAGTCATAATTCAGCCAGATAAAGCTTTACAATGCTCTTGTTTCTACACTGCTAATATCTTTCTGACTGCCCTTACTGATAAACACACTCAGTATGTAAGTTTATAATTTAGAGAACCATTTAGAATTTTGCGTAATGTTCTGCGTCTGAGTGCGTGCACGTATGTATACGGCTTGCCATGGAGGGCAAAACCATTTCCTTTCTTGCCACTGAACTTTACACGCAGTGTCTGCTGAACACATGTTCGTGGCCAAAGATTAATAAACAGGCATCAATCACAAGCGTAGGAAACACATCTAGAACAGCATCACTTCCTCATTTCAAAGCGAGGATGAATTCCACATCTTTCACTTTCCAGTCTTTTCAGTAATAGTGCTAATTTCTTAAGAATGTCACCATCAATAGTAAATTCACAAAAATCTGAGACAGCATGTTTAGTAATAGTCATAGGTTTTTAACCGAAGTATCAGGTGACCAAAAGTGTTGCATTACACAGATCCAGCTGTGTATCTATAAAGTTTTGTTACCTGCCACAGGACCACTGCTAATGAGTAAGATATTTCACTGAGTGATACATAACACATAAAATGCTTGGGATGTCTCCCCCTTATAAAGTTACTTTTCTTACATTGTGCTACTGAGAACATTTCCATTTATTAAGACCCTTATTTAGTAAGGAAAAGTAATTCAGGTCCCCGGGTGCGCACACACACACACAAGGTACCGGGCTGCCGCTGCCCAGGCCTTGGGGCCATGCACTGGCCAGGTTCAGAGCAGAACGGCCCCCTTGCAGGAGCGAGACCTGGACTCTGCCCAGCACCTACAATCGGTCACTTCATCAGAGACTGAAAGACACAGGGAACTGCTTTCCTTGTTCTCCTGGCCTAGTAACAGACTTAAAATTAGACCATCCTGTGGCAAACAAATGCCTAAAAGCAAGCCTAAGTGTCACTCTGGCCCACCACTGTTGCTGCCTGGGGACTGCCCTGTTCCCGGTAGCAGATCTGCTGACATTGCTGTCCTCGGCTCACCAGAGACAGCACCAGTGTGACAACCACAGGTCTCCAGGTATCACCATGGCTGTAGGGGTGGCACTGGATCACACTATCTTTTATTTATCAGAACTTGAAAATCTAAGAGGACTGTTCACATGCACACTTGGACTGTCATCATCTTTGATAAGAAACATGGTTTAATACTCAGTGGTACTGCATCAAGGTAGTTCTACCTGGTTCGATAGCAGCAGATATCAGGGACTGTGCTTCTCGTACTCTCTTCATAGCTTCCTCTATTTCTTTACTAGAGGTATCTGATTTCAGACTTGGTGAAACAAGACCAGCAGCTACATGATTCAACCTGAAATAGAGACAAGAATTGAGAATGGTAATATTTCACAACTTCAATTAAGTATTTATGTTGCATATAACATCATTTCCGTAAAATACTTCTTGATTTAAAAAAGGGGAGAATGCCATGACTTCAGTATACAGAGCCAGGGGTAATGGAGCACACCTGTAATCCCAGCACTCTGAAGGCTGAGGCAGGAGGACTGCTTTGAGTTTGAGGCCAGTCTGGGCTACACAGTAAGTCCAGGGCCAGTCTGAACTACACAGTGAGACCCTATCTCAAAAAAATCAAAACAGTATATAGCATAACATGATTCTTTATATGTACAATGGACATCTCTATTTAACAATTCAGAGATCTGGAATTATGGACTTAGAAAGTACCTATTTACTTTGACTTTCCATAAACATATTTTGAAAGCACCAGTAAAAGGGAAGTGGCTAATGCTAAACACCTAAGTGAAGTTCCCACTATGACTGGAAACCTTGTGACATCTGGATTCGCTGGGGAAAGGCACTGCCTTTAAACTGCAGGTAGGGGAAATGGAGGCACTAACAGCTCCCCAAGGAATCCCGAGTGGAAAGGCTAAGGACACCCCTTATGGGTGATGCAGGGTAGGGACCACGCTGACGAGGAAAGGCTGCCAAGAGCAGGCACGTGAGCCTGAATTGCGCTGGCTGTCACCTACGAGCCAGGGTGCAGACCCAGGAAGTAAAAACGACCCAAACACCCAAGTCAATGATTCTCTTCCCCACCCAAAACCCCCCCACTGCCTGAGACTTTCATCAGTATTAATAGCAAATGGCATGAAGTTCTGGGGCCTGTCACACCTCGGACAGAGACACCCGAGGCCCAGCAGGAAGGACACTCATCAAAGCAGCTGCGTGCGACTGCATGGTGGCTGGTCCCCACTCCCCACCACTGCTCTCTACGGGATAGCTCCAGGGACCCCTTGGGGCTCAGCCTCTCATCCCTAAACCCATCGTCCCATGTGCCTGCTAGCTCCCCAACCCCACAGTTCCCCAGGGCACTGCACACACATCACCGCATGTGCCACTGAGGGGGCTGTGAGCACTCAGATGACCTGAGCTTGGAAGCACATGCGCCACAACACTGGCACAAGGCACACCGAGCAAGGTGCTCACTGCAGGACTCCCCGCCTTGTTTCTAGAAAATGTAAGAGAAGCCTTGACAAGGACCAAGTTTAGAGCTATCCTAAGTAACTATTCTCACCAGGTGCGGCTGTGCGTGCCTGTCATCCCAGCAGCTAGGAGGCTGCTGAGGCAGGAAGGTCACAAGTTCAAGGCCAGCTTGAGCTATAGAACAAGACTGTTTCCAAAAGAAAGACAGAGAGATAGAGAAAAAAGATAACTGACCAGAAATCCACCCACTACACCACTGAAGAAAAGTGCTTACTTGGGATCGACAGTACTCATAAGCTTCAGCAACTGATCTGCGGCAAGAGACTACAAAAAATAAAAACATACCAGCAATGAGAACATGCGGAGCAATAAACTACTACTATCTTATCTTTTCAGTATGTTGAAAGGTCCTGGCACAACCTGCCAACCTTATAAAAATTAACATGCTGTCTGCATAACACTGAGCAGTAAAAACACAATGCAAGTTATGTGCAATTAAATGTTTTAGTAGCCATACTAAAAACCCCAAAATAACAAGTGGCGTTAGGGGCGACTGTATTAAACAGGTCATTTAGCAAGTTACCTGAAAACTGAGGCTAAACAGTCTACATGACAGAGTGACTTATTTTAAGACATTCAGAGAAAAAGTAGTGTTTTAAAAATACATAAAAACAAAACTTAAAATTCCTCAGACAGTATATCAGAACATCTCCAGAAAATAAAGAGCTTCTTCAGAAGCTGGACATGGTGGCACACACCTGTAATCCCAGCACTCTAGGAGGCTGAGGCAGAAAGATTCCAAGTTCCAGCTCAGCCAGGGCAACTTAGTGAGACCCTGTCTCAGAATAAAAAAAATAAAAATAAAAAAGGGGCGGGGGTGAAGCTCAACCTGACCGCTCTATCCAGAGTATTATCAAAAAAGGCCAAGGACGTCAGAAAGAGCTTACATTTCAATGACAAAAACAAAAACAATACAAGCTCAGACTGCAGTTGTCCTCTCATCAGCACCCCGCAGTCATGGTGCACTGACTGCGTGCCGGGTGCCCAGGACCCTTTTCTTACCCTAAGCTGTAAGAGGCTAATGATGGAGCGGCCCTGTAAGTTTTCCTTCTACAAGCTGGTGCGAGGCAGAAGCGTCACTGTGAGACAGTGGTTACCCATTCCTGACACACAAAAACGTAGTGCGCGCTCCATGGTACTGGCCAGAGGCCACAGGGCAGGCTGCATACCTGTGAGTTCAAGTTTGCTCCAGGAAGCCCCAGGGCAGCAAGGGCAGGGTCCAGAGTGGGAGCTCCCAAAGCCGCCAGTGGAACAGCGCCAATCTGCCAAGAAAGGTTTCTTTATTTAAAACCGCACTTCTGTTAGGGTCAGACAGTATCAGTTTCGCTTTGGGGTCTCTGCAGCCACTCAACTGTATATAAATGCACACGACGTCATAGCTCAAATTCAGCCACAGATTATAAAGAAGTGGGCTTGGTGTTAGCTAAATAAAAATGGGTGGTCTGCTAAAGCTTGCTCTAGGAGATGGTCCAGTTTCCCATCCATTAGAGAATGAAATAAAACCAAGATATAGGAAAAAATATTTTGCATGTGTTTTGTGCCGACCAGTTACTACGCACTTTCTCCCACTACTAGATGCAAGGTACTTTAAAGCTCTTCTCTTCCCGCCTTAGCCAGGGGAAAAAGCCCTCTGCAAGAGAGGTGCTGGAGCACACTGCCTGAGGGCGGGGCTCCCTCTCTGGGGTCCCAGACCCCCATTCCTGCAGCCCTACAGAGGGCACCCAGTGGAACCTTGCTGGCTCCCAGGGGCTTCAGGGCTGCCTCTGAAAGGAGCTTCCCAGTGAGGTCCACGGACACCTGAGATGCTCCAGCCTCCCTTCCCAAGGCAGGCCGAGTCTCAGGGGAGGAGCAGCAGGGAGCCCGCCTCCTGGGTCTGCACGTGCCTCTCCTGCCTGGGACACTGTGCTAAACGCTGTGCTCATTATACTTCCCCCAGGAATCTGCTAGTGGTTAACTGTTCCTCTTGTCACCCTCCCAACCCAGTATGCAGTGCTGGTCTATCTGAGAATTCTGATTTACCCTGAACAGACAAAAAGCTGGAAAGCTTGGTAACTGCAGGGGTAGTCTGACTTTATCCCAAAGAACTATGCTCTAAGCTCGCCTAGCATCAATTAGCATGTGAGAAAAACAACGCACTACATTTGTAGTAACTTAGCTGTGTGAGTAGGGGTGAGATGCGTCTGCTTTCATATCACTATCTGGTAGAGTATGTACTTTTACACGGCAAAGACATCTAGCAATTATTCAGGTCCTCGTGCCACAGGTGAAGCACTAGGAGTCAATTGAGAAGGTCAGGCCCAAAGAGCCTGGGAGCTCCTGATCTTTCCAAGGTGCCCCACCACTGGCGTAACAGTGACACCACCAGCTCTTCCCACGGCACAGTGGTGGCAAGGGCACCTGTATTCACCTCTAGCTGAGGATCAACACTCACTATTGTCTGGGAAACCACCGAGGAGTTAACATAGCCTGAGCAGGCAGAGTGTATGCCATTTAAAGCACCTCCCAGGCTTTGTCTCCCAGGCGGGGGTGGGGAACTGCCTAGCATGTGTGGGCCTTTAGTTTGAGCCTCCCTACTCCACACTGCAAAAAGCCAAGTAAATTCACTTGTTTACAATAAAATAAATGTGCACTCCAAGTTCCCCACATCAAATATTCTCAGCTAGAATCCCCATTTTCCAACCACTGATTTAATTCAACCCCAAGCAAAAGAACCAAGGGCTCTGAGACAGACAAGTGGACCAGGGCAGAAGGCTTCCTTCAAGGAACTTCCTTCAGTTTTGTTTTGTTTTCTGGCCCAAATTCACTTTTTACAGTGTCAATTTCAATTATTTTTGAAAGCCAAAGCAAATGCAATATAACAGATATGTTATGATATTTAGAATGTTTTTCTAAAAGGGTCTCAGTACTATTTCTGACTGTCTCACAGCCCTCTACAACTCTATACACACGTCACGTCGGTGTAGGAACCAAAATTATAGAAGCACTAGAAAAGCTCCTGGACAGGTGGGCTCCCCCACGGTTCAGCGTTTCTCTCTAGACTCTGAGAAGGGAACAGAACACGTACCTGGGTCAGTGGGTTGGGTGTAGGGAGGAGTCCGCCACCAGGCAGAAGACCTGCCACTGCGTTAGCTGGTGCCAGCAGAGACAGAGCTTTTGTCTCGTCAGGAATAACTCCTGCAGAGAAACATTCTGCATCAGAGCACGCTCTTTGGTAAGACAGAAAACACACAAAAACACCCAGAAAATGTCTACCTGATATACCACCTGAGTCTGCTGAAAGTACTTATGCTCGCTAAAATATAAAGCTTGATCTCTATGATTATTTATCATTAATTTTATATCAGAATGAAAGTTCAATGTGTGAAAATGTTTCCTTTTTCTCTACAAATGGTTAAGTTTCTAGAGTAAAAAAAAAATAGCACAATACACACTACTGTTTTGTTAACACTGCCAAGATTTCATCACCTGTACTCGATTTTTAAGTCATGAACCAAACGTAAGCAAGCACAGTCGGCTCTCCAGGGTGTGCTCTCAACTTTCAAAAGCTGTTTTATGAACAACGACTCGTGTCGGCTGCTTCACTATAAAGCACACAGAAAAATCAAGATACACAAGACAAAAAAAGTTTGATTTAGGGGTTAATAATGGTACAGTTACTATGACTTTTACACCTACCATACAAATTTTGTAAAATTTAAGAGAAGAAAAGTATGTAAGGAAATATTCTGTTGGAATTGAGCGTAGGGCTTTTGCTGACTCATGAAAATGAACATGAATGTTTCTGAAGACCTCTGAATACACACGGGATGTGTGCGGGAGTGAGAGAGATAGAGAGAGAGCGAAAATAGGCAAAACAACATGGCACATTCCTTACCTGTACAGTTAAATGCTTTTATGTTCCAACATGTGCCATGCTACTTATACCAAAAATGCTATATAGTGTCAGTTTGAAAACTAACTGTACTGAACTCCTTAAGCCCAAAGCGACATGTATGTCTGTTTTTAAGGCCTAATTTGTGTATTCAGATAAAATCTAAGGGTCCTAATACAAATATTTACGCAGACAATTTCAATTCTATCCAACAGCAAAAGCCCTATACAGATGGATTAATCTGTTAATGTGCCCAAGCCCCCAAAATGAGAGTTCAATAATACAATTCATCTACATATTTGCAAATACCAGTCGTATTTCTGTAATACATATTAAGAAACTGCATCTCATCATAAAACATACAACATGTACAGGGCACTTAAGAGAAACTGGATAAGCTGCAGAAGAAAACTGTTGGGTGGTATTTTCAGCAGGGCCTGGTATATAGTTCAGGCTGAACCAGGGAAAAGAACTGTAAAACACAACAACAAAAAAGAAAAACCACTGTTAAATAAAGGTAATGGTTCCTTCCTCCTACACTGAGAAGTGCCGATAACATAAACAAATGTATACTACACAGCACTGGTATCTTGCTTGTGCCAGAGCTGTCATCAATTTAGATACCAAGAGTTATGGGAGGGAAGGGGAGAAGATCACTTAAATATAGGGCATTAATGCATCAATATTAACAAACCTACAGAGATTAAGGGGTAATTTTGCATGCAAGATTATGTCTCAAGAGGATATATTAAGTATCAGCATCTTACTTAAATTAGTGCATTTGCAACATTTCTGGCAAACTAAATCCTCTTGAATTTACTGAGACACCTGATAGAAGATCTGCATCCATTAAAAAAAAATCATGCATCTGATCCTCCGATTAAAAAAGACTATTTAAAAATAAAACTACAATTTAAAAAATAGCAATGAGGCCCCTCACCAGTTAATTTTCATGCGTCAAGAGTATTTTTTTTACTGCTGCTTTGATAGAACCATGAAATACTGCATGAATGTGTAGAAATGAAAGAAAAAGAAACAGACAAAAGAAACAAACATTAACCAAGGAACCTAAAATAACCCCCAAATCCATTACTATTAAGAGTTCCTTCCAAATCCTTCTATCTCATTAGCAATTTAGATTGTTTCTTACCGTAAATTTTGTGCCTATGCCTCAAAATACTGGTTGAAAGCCACCCCCAAAAGTGTAAAAGCTAAAACCAGAGTGCATGGTGACACTTACTTAATGGAGGGAACATTAATACAGCATATCATACCACAAATCAAATACAGCAAAAACAGACTTCTCAACTAAACATTTCTGTAATGCGATGCACACTCCCCGAAACCTCACTTTTGAAAAACAGATCTTAAAAAATTAACTATAGTCTAAAGCTACCTATAAAAGCCAGTTATATGATATACTGTATTATGTTCCAGGCTTGGGAGTTATATAATGCTTAGCCAATAAAGTCTTTAAATTTAATGGTGGCTACAAAGTTTTGCACATTACTCACGTGATCTGACCCGTGTTTCCAGGCCTATCATTTATATGTTACTCATCCTAAATTTGAATCCTAGAAATTGTTTGTTGGTGGTTAAGTCTTACCCTACAACAAACACACTGACACACAAGCAATTTTTAACCAAAAGATAACTAAAGTCAGTCTATCTTAACCTTACAACTGTGCTCAAATACGTTAACATAATGGAGATAGAAGTACTGTTACAATACAGCATACCTGAACCCAGCTCTGAACAGAACTTGATTTCTTTAGAAACCCAAAGGCAATTTCTCCAACTTCAGACATTTCACAACTTTATAAGATAGAGTGTAAATGTTCACATTTGTATTCAAAGCTCTAAGATAGCAACTAAAACAAACAATAACAAGGTTTTCTTTCTACTGACCAGTTTATTAAAGGAAAAGTAAAGCATGTAAATCCTGGTCAGTGTATTTCATAAAATGTTAACTTAAAACCCACTCATTTTATTATGTTCATGATTTCTTCAATCAAAATTTATAGTTACCAAAAAGCAAATCAAGTAGCAGTATTCTGGGAACAATCAAATTATAAAATATGCCTCAGAAAATTTTACAAAATGGTATTAAATATTGTTGTCTTGTCACAGTGGCTTTTTTTAGATCCAAAAAACCTGCTCAATTTTTTTCTGTCAAATTACGTTAACAGCCTAAAATGTAAAAAGAGAGAAAATGTCGTTAACGAATGGTCACACCAGGGAACACTTGGGCACTGGAGTGCTTGCTGGCCTTTAGTTAATGTCTAGAATCCCCTGTAGCTGCAGAGAACCCACTGTTTTTCAGTCATCTGGAAGAGTTTTGCATTTGCCTTCTCCACTACAAAAATCACACACACAAATAACAGAGAGAAGAATTTATTATTTAGAGATATTCTAGAAAATATAACAAGAATGAACAAGAAAATCTGGCATAAAAAACACAACACCCAGTGCCCATCTGGCACCTAAACTATAGGAAATCTTGCATTTTCACAAAATTTAAAATCACTGCAACCCTTGGTATACTGGAATTCAATGTAGGATTTCTTTTTCCAAGTTATCGATGTGAGGAAGCATTATAGAAATACAACCCAGCCATTTATTTAAATAACATCATGCATTTGAAGGTCTTTGTTAAGTGCCATGGAACAAATCATTTTACCTTTGGGACTTTTTCACAAAACTAAGTAGACAGATCTCAGAGATACAAGTAGGGACATGGTTTTCATGAACTTAAAGAAAGCAAAGGGTTTGTTATCTTATAAAAAAACAGACCTGATTTCTAATGATTAAAGTTAAAGAATCTGCAAATAAATATCATGGACTACAGTATAACAAGGGTTTCAAAACAATACGTGCTGAGTTTCACCACACTGCTAACGCTCACTCTGCAGCTACCCTGTGGCAGATGGTCACCCGAGGGTGCCCAGAGGTAATAAACAAAGCACAAACCTTCAGCATACGGTACGACTATCAGAGCTCTGTCAACGAACACAGTGTTTGTCAGGTGCTGTGCTACAACTGCCGAGTCTGGATCATGGAACTTAACAAAGCAGACGCGAGATGAGACTGGTAGAGGTGAGTCACTAAAAAAAATGACACAAAAGAAGAATTATCAGTGAAAACATAAGGGTACACCTTGCAAAGTAGTACTTGCACCCATCATTGCACACGAATTAATTTAACTAGTTTGAAAGAAAATATTTACTGCCCACTGAACAAACTGTATAGTATATAAAACCTATTATTATCCCTTTTAAATTTAAGGTGCATCAGGTTAAAAACAGTTTTCTGAAGTCTTAAAGTTGAGACCATAAACACAGTAACGTGTTTTTCATAGAAGCAACTCTCTTTTGGTGCTGAGACTGAAGGAAGTTCCAAGTGCTCCACGCTGCCCCCACCCCCCAGCCCCAGGGCCAAGTCTCTGTAACAAGCCGTTCTGGCTCACAAGCTTTTACTCTAGCTAATTCCTCAGCGTAAAAAAGAGTGTGACAATTTGATAAATATATTTTTTAAAAGACAGTCTCCTTATGTACTCTAAATTGGCCCTGAACTTTATTTTTGTCGCCTAGGTGGGCCTCGAACTTGCCACTGTCCTGCATTGGCCTCCAGAAGTACCTTGCTCCACATTTAGCACCTGAGCACTTCTAGACACTGGAAACAGTCGCTGGCTTGGAGCATACTTTGAGAGAGCAGAAAAATTTTAAGCAGAAGCAAAACCTAAGTGTCTCCCAAGCTGTACAATTTCAATGTGTGAAAGAGGCACTTCCCTCAGCAGCTCTTCTTCACAAAAGGTAACAGATGACATGCAAGATACAGCGGTGTAGTATAAATGACGACGCAGAGGGGGCTTCAAAAAATAAGAAATGCTGATTCACGTTTCTATTATAAAAATCTGTGTGAAAGAAAAGGATTAAATAAAGCAGGTTTGGCACCCTCACATCATACCAAAAGTAATCTGAAAGCCAACATCCAAGGCCATAGCAATTGGCCTTGACGTAGCAAAAGGTCCCAGGCTATACATTAAATTCATGGGTGTGTGTGGGGGATCCAGGCTGCCCAATCCACATCAGTTACCATCTCTGGTGCATAAAGCACTGAACCTGCTTCTCCTTGAATTTTCTTTGACAATTTTACCATGTCCCCAGGTTGAAGAACCACACTTTTATTGTAACAAGTTATCTCTTAAGATTCAATAATAAAAAGGAAAATCCTACGATAGTTTAATGTTGTTAGAGCCTTCTAACTTTTGTAATAAATGAGACATGTTCATGTGTATACAAAAAAGTAATTACATCAGATTTGGTTACAATAGTTATTCAGACACAAACAGATTCACTGAAAAGAATTTTTAACATTACTTGAGGATTAATATAAGGTTATCTATGGCCTGAAAACAAACCTATTAGAACTAGAAGGATCTCCTATAGTAAGCACAGATCCTAATTCAGGTTCAAGATAGACAATATGTCCACAGAAAATTGAAGCTAAACTGCTAAGTGTTTCTGAAAAGGTGGTTTATTTCATGTGAGGAACTACTGCTCTAAAATTGAACAATGTTGCACCAGAGTAGTGAAAAGAACACTGCAATATTTCTAGTACTGAAGTTATTTGTTGATTGATTTTTATTTTACTTTCTGGAGACAGGGTCTGATCAGTGTGTAGCCCAGGCTGGCTTTGAACTCACAGTGATCCTCCTTGCTTTAACCTCCCCAGTGCTGGGAATACACGAATACACTAGCAAACCAGGTTGCATTTCTTTTCTGACAGCTATGCTTTTACCACTAAATTAAAAGGTTCTCTTCAAGTTGCTATCCCATGTTCATGATCCCTAACAAAATGCCTTTAGAGAACAGCAGGCACTTGTTTTTCTTTTGGTGGTGGAATTAAACTCAGGATCTTGTGATTCTCCCTGAGAGGTACTGTTCCATCATTCTTATTAAGTGGTGCCTGCCAATTCTTTAATACTACAGTTATCCTACTGAAAGAGAAACATTAAACCATTGAATATAAAGTTTTCAATACGTAATGAAGCTATCAGAAAGTCCTACCCTGTGTTCAGAATTCACTGCCTTTTACCTGGAAATCTTAAAATGATTCATAATCTTTTCTACTCATTAACACCATGAGAACCAAAGCCTGTTGATAATGGAATTAATATCAATCACAAATAATCTGAATAGTGCAAATAGGAACCTAAATGGGAAAATCATTATTTTCTCCACTTTGAAACAATCTTTTAAAAGTAGTTTTAAAGGTTTTGTTATTTGGCTCCATAATTACATTCCTATGCTTTCGGTTCAAGATTATTTCATGCAACTATCCTTTCTAAAAATAGAAATATCTCACTCTCTACTGTCAAGAACTTGCATGACGCTGGAAGAACCGAGGAGCCCAACAGGGAACATGAAGCTCTGGATGCTCTGTCCCTGCTCTAAGAGTGGTGGTACTTTTCCCGAAGGGGGCTTAGTGTCCTGGGAGAGATGCTTCAGAATCTCCCAGGCCGAAAACAGACAATTCTTGGTGCAGGTGTTCACTTAAAGCTCACCGGAGAACACATGCTAGGAGGGCCCTGATTTTGTACAAGATCCTGGTCAGTTCGCACAGCTAATCAAGTATGAGAACCTCAGCAGTTCAGGTCCTAGAGCAGCCTTTCCATGCTCACTATAACAATGCAGCAACCACTTCTACCTGGAGAGCCATGGGCTAGCAAACAAGGAACCTCCAAACTCCCAAACCCGTGACCTGTGTGCCAAGGCAGCACCCACCTGGACATTCAGTTCTGCTAACACCACATGCCTTCTCATTTGTTATGCAAGGAAAAATACAGTGATAAACTGTGCTTACTGAAACAAAACTTCCCAAAAAAGTGAGTCAAATTCTTTTCCATATCTAACTATACTTAGTTACTATTATAAGATCATTGAAGTATTTGTTTTTGGTCACAGAAAAGCTATTGACGTTAAATTTACTGTTACAGCAGCTTTCAGTTTGTATGTAACTGACATGCTCCACTGGATTTGATAAGCACTTTAGTTATAATCGGTGAAATCCCCCTAAAATTAAACATTTGATTACTTAATGACACAACTCATAAATTTTAGCAAATGATCAAGTGGTAAAGAAGAGCAACATGTTTGGATGTGAACACTAATTCTGATACTAGTAGTGTGATTTGGTATGACAAAAACCTACACTTCAGTCCATTCCTTTATAAAGTAGGGTCCAATATGTCTCCTGAGTTTACAATGACTAAGATACATTTGGAAAGTATGCATCTTAAGGATAGACACTCAGACCATGCTGAATTTCCATTAGTACCTGTTCTAGGGCTGATATCAACATGACAACTTTTCTTTAAAAAAGATAATACAGGGGACAATGATAGACACTTTCAATTTGCTATAGGGCTGTCATACGGCATCAAGACAGTATTTATCTACATAAAATTATTATGTGTTACTAGTTTTAGGTTTAACAGAACTTAAAAGATGAAAGAAATCAATAATAAAAAACAATATAGGAAATCTCAGGCATTCAGCCACTGAAATGTCTGGTATAATCCCAGCAAATCAACCCCAATGGGCATTAAGAGCAGAAGAGCTCAGTAGGTAGGCGTATAAGAAAGACACTTTGAAAGTGCACCTCACTATGCACTTTACAAATGTCTTTCAGGCGATACTGATGAACCCCAGCCCATTATCTACAGAAGGGTAGAGGCTGAACTTCAACTCCCAATCTGTGACAGGCTTGACACAAGGTGACAAAGCTGTGTCAGCAGGGTAAAGACACAGAGCAGGGGCTGTGCTCTGATAACCTGTGGTCAGGAAGGCTCCTCTGAATAGGGTAACATTTGAGAAATAAAAGGCAATCTGCACACCGTGGGGATACCCAAGGATAAAAGATGTCCTGGCAATTATGAATGCCTCCTGGAGGAATTAAAATTGGGTCAAAATGTGTTAGCAATAGAGCCCTTTAACCCTATTCTATGAAAAAAAGAATAAAATTTGGAGTGACAAGATCTTCTGGACCTTTGCTGTTTGTGCCCACAGCACACCATCCTGGCAAAAACGGGAGAATCTGAAGTTTATTGGCAAACAAATCAGTAATAACCAACTCAAGAAATAAACAGTAGCAGACTACAGAACTGCTCAAATCTGGAAGTCCAGGCAAGATAAGGCAACACACGCTATTTTGTAACCTGTGCTGTTTTGAAAGAAGCCCATTTGTTGGTGACAACAAAGCGCAAACATGTACTACAGTAGCTTCAAATACAGGGAAAAGGTCCCTCTGAACGCAGAGCACCTCACAACATTGCTAGATTAAACAACTTACTAGGAGCTGCCCTAGTTAGGAGGAAACTATCCACTTGACTGCAAGGCAAACAGCCAGGTTCCTGCCTGAGACACTGCCCATGTTATTAGGAAAAAAAGGAACCAGGAAAATGCCAGCACCTGTCTTTGTTATCTTTTTTCAAGTACATCAAAAAGTAACCTGTGGGACTATAAAAGTTACATTACAATTAAATAAAATATCTCAAATACCCCAAGCAATAAAATTATCAAACGTCATCATTCTTACTTTACACCATTTTACAGTTCATTTTATGAGCAACTTAAGTGTCATGAAAAAAGTGAGTAATAGCAAAACATGTGTTTCTGTACGTTCGTATTATGAAAGTTTGTCCAAAGCAAGTAACATTTCTGTTCAAAATATATGTACATCTTCCCAGAACTTTACACCTCAAGCAAACTGATAACCACATCCTAACTGTTCATGTCAACTTTCCCTAAAAATTAAAGACAAGATACCAATTTTAAAACACACACACACAAAAAACCCCCACAAACAAAACCCCCCAAACACCAGTAGTCAGGTGAAAATATTTAAGGTAGAAAATCATAAACTATGCTGATGCTCTGCAAATACTTTATTATACTTAACTTTAACCAATTGATTTGCTGGTCAGAAATGTACAGAAAGACTGATTTAACACACACAATTGTCACTAAAGATTCTTAATTTCCTGTTTAGAGTTTAAGTTACATCACAAAATTCTCAACATGATGGATATTCCATGTTTTTTGACAACAGTACTTAAATTTTCACTTTTCCAATAACCTTCCCAAAAAGCACTTACGTTATTTGAAATCTTTGCTTCACTTATCTTTTATACCTGATCTTACTTTACAGTTTTTTCAAGTAATTTAAAACTTCTAGAACAATTCCCAAAGAGATAAAGTAACAAGACAAAGAAATAAAGTCATGCTTATAACACTACAAGTGTGAAATGCTGTATCTCACTTCTATATGTGTATCTGTCAAAAAAGAGCCTTTGAATTAAAGCGAGAATCACTGAACGGCAGTTCTTATCTAAATTTAAATGAGCAGCGAGTGGTCTACCAATTTGAACACCAGATAAATACTGTAAATACTGAAACACTGTTATCTTTCTTCCAGAGATCGCAACACACACACACACACACACACACACACACCCGAAAAAAAATACCCACTCGGTTTTTCAAAAGAATGGGTTTATCCCATAATACGTGGAATATCAAAAGTGCAGTTCCGAAACAAAACTCCACGTTGGCACAATTTCGGGGAGGGAAGTAGAGAAAAGGAATAAATACTTAAAAAGACCCTGGCTCCCACTTCCGAGCCCCGGCCCGGCCTGCGCACCTCCGCAGGCCAGAACCGTCGGGCGCAGAGGCCCGGCCGGGGCCTGGGGCCTGGGCGCGCGGTACTCACTCCGGCGGGAAGAGGCGCAGTTCGTCGATCTTGCCGAGAAAGCCGAAGAGCGTCCGCATCTGCTCGGAGCTGGCGCTCGGGGAGACATTGGTCACCTGGATCACCTCGGTGCCGCCACCGCCACCGCCGCCGGGCCCGCCACTCGGGCCCGGGCCCGCGGGGCCAGGGACGACGGTCGCGCTGCTCATGGCTGCTCGCGGGTTCGCTCCTGCTTTAACACATCAAACACACAACAAACAGTGAGAGAGGGGAGGGAGAAGAGAGGAGGTCTGGATCCGGAGCCGTAGCCGCCGCCGCCGCCGCCCCTTCGCCCCGCCGCACGCCACCGGCAGGGAGGGAACGCGCGGGCCAAAGGCCGAGAAAACAAACGGCGCCCCGCCCCGCCGCGCCGCTTGGCCCACAACGCCGCGCGGCCGGGGCACTGCCCCGCGCAAGCGCCGCAAATGCAGCCCACGGCTGGGGGGGAGGGAGAAGAGGAGGAGCCCGCCCCGCGCAGGCGCGGCAGCCGCCGCCGGGTGGGGAGCCGCAGAGTTGGCGGCGGGGGCTGGGCGTCATTGCTCCAGGGCCCTTGTTTTTCCGAGGTGGCAGAGGTGTATGAGTTTTTTGTTTTCAAAAAGCAAGCATTCACTTTTTTTTTTTTTTGTACCGGGGACTGAACTCGAGACTTTGCGTTTGCCAAGCAGGCACTTACGCCGCTGAGCTAAACACCGGGTCCTAAGCATTCACTTCTTAAAAAAAAAAAAAAAGGCTGCATACTTTAGCAACTAGTGTTCTCAAACAGTATTTGCGACTTTTAGTTATACATTGGGAATCATTTACACATCTGCTAGTATTTCCGCCCTAGCTAACGTTTTATCTCCACACCACTATAAAATTCCTGCAATCCTTACACAAGTTCTGGTAACACTAAATCTGTAACCAGCTTTTCACTAATCCTTCAAAAAAAATTTCCATGCTTTAAAAGGAGGTAGTTTGCTTTTTAAAAGTACATTTCACAATATAATGAGCATTTTCTAGAGAAAGATCTGCTTCACACACTTGGTTCTGACCTCCCCCAACCCTCTCTCTCCATCCTCTCGCCAACTAGTCTCCCACTGTACCCCGTTCAGTAACAAAGAATTCGCAGGCTTATTACTGATTGGTAAGCGCCTCCCTCGCTGCAGAACTGGGCAGGATTCTGTCCCAAAAGCATCCTCTGTAAACGCTGAACACAAACCTCATCTCTTGAAACGACAGCGTCACTGACTGGGACGCAGTGGGCTAAAGGAGGATCCCGGGCAGCTCAGATGCGATGCCTTACGAGACGTACACCACCGAACGCGTGGTGGCGCAGGGTGTTCCCCACGAGGGTCAGGGCACGTGGGGGTTGAGACTAGAACGTGAGGCCCTCTGCCGCCTGGGTTTACTCACTGTTTTAATGCTGCTGAGAGCTTTCACGTAAAACGCATCGATTGTGTGATAAGAACCTCAGCAGGACTAAAAATAACAACTGTCTCACTCATAGCTGTATCTTTAATATAAAGTCTAGTAGGTAGTTTATTTTCTCACATGCAATCAGACTTACATGACTATTAATTACAGATTCTCACCACCCCACTACTTCAGTATCAAGAGCACCTACCAGGTGCCAAGCACACTACAATATTCAGTGAGAGAGGACAAGAACACAAGGGCAGGGCTTATGCCTGTCCTTTATTTTTTAAAACGGTGTTTAACATCTGTTTATTCTATTCCTGTAGATACACAAATTTTTCATATTACCCTACTCTGTATGTTTGACATCTTGTAATACAAACTACAAATTCGAACTAAGCAAAAGAGTTCCATGATAAAAATGCTTTACCCATAAAAAGCCAATTTATGTATGATAACCTACTGAACACAGAAATGGATGGTGCTCTAACATGCATGATTACAGTGGCAAAACAATTTTCTTCAAATAGAGCATTTAAAAACATTTTATTTTCCAATTAGCAGCTACAAAATTAAAGAGAGGACTTAGCTTAAATACTAACTTGTCAGTATGGGATTTAAAGAAATTTAATTTCACTTTTGAGAACTACCTCAGTCTTCTTGGCAATTAAATGAGGAACTGAATAATCTGAAGATCCTAAAAGGTCTAACAAATACCTACTCTGCATAACTACTGTCTATATCTAACAGGAACATATAGGCTAAAGGCAAATAACAAATCCATGGAACAGATAACAAGTACATCCAATTCTGAATCACCTCAGATTTGTTTAGGCTCTCAATGAAACAAAAATACAAGGAATACAATGTAGAGCTAGACACCAATCATGTCTTTTTCACTATATCCCCAATATCATTAAAGACTGTCAGAAGTCACTAACTTCTTCAAATACTATGTTCTCTGTTTCAGGAATTTTCCTAGCTGCTAGAAATAGAGCAGGGAGAAGGCAGGGTTCTTTATTTCATGAAACTTGAGGTCCAGCGTGGCAAATTCTTAATAAGCAAATGCAAAGCGATGAAGAGTACTGTGTTGTGATGAAATAAAACAAGACAGGGAGCCAGGCATGTACTCCCAGCACCGGCAGGAGGTCTGCTGTGAGCTCAAGCAATGCTGGTGTGAAGTACACAGGGAAACCATGTCTCAAAACAAACAAAGGACAGTGGGGAGACCCAACCGTGGATCCAGTGCCTGAAGTCCCAGCTACTTGGGAGGCTGTGGTGAGAGGATTGCTTGGGCTCAGGACTTCTAGGCTGGCCTCAGCATAAAATGAAGAAACGGGGCTGGGGCTACAGCTCCGTGGTGGTATAGCACCTGCATAGCACTTGCAAGGCCCTGAGTTTGATCCCCAGCACCTGGGTTGGGGAGAACAGGAAATGGGGAAGAAATCACTACTTATTGACACTCTAATAAAAGAAGCAAGCAAGTTATTTAAATATCTGGGCACAGAGCTTTCCTGACAAAGGAAATTACAAATTATAAAGGTCCTGAGAGCAACAAGAGGTCTTAAGCTTCCAGCACAAGGCCACTCTGGTTAATGGATGCTGTCCTATTCCCGCCTCAGAGGACAGCACCCTCCAGAACATCAGACGCTGAGAGTGATGCAGAGAGCCAAGAGCCCTGGGAACCCCGCATCATGGCTGTCCCACAGGAGAGGGTCTCTTTGTTCTTGCACAGAATGGCAATGACCGATTTCTAAGGTCAGCATAAATGGGAGGAAGAAACAAACATGCAGGTTGGCGCAGGGCCAGACTGCGTGTCTCCCTGATGCATTTCAACCCCTAGTGCCTGGGCACAGTGGTGCTCAGTCATCCTGAACTTGGACGCACCTAGAATTTGAACTCAGTCCCTACTTTTCTGCTTTCAATTGTTTTTGAAAATGTTTGGTTGTCAGGATTAGGGGAAAAGTAGAACTATAAATAAAGGGGTACTTGTTAACAAAATAAGGTTAGTAAATAAATGCTGGGTACAGATTTCCTTAAACTGTATTGCAGACTGAGACTTAGATCTTGTCAGAGTGAAAGAAGTATGTACAGGAAAGGGTCAGTTAGTTTATCTTTGGGGGTAGGTTAGGGAAGGCTTCTAGTTATGTTTGCAAGATAAATGTCAGCTTTACTAAGAGATGATGCTATTTCTGTTCTAAAAAAACTCCCATTTTGGCTTATAAAGTTGTATTATGAGAAAGCACATGATTTCTGATAGGCTTTTTCAAACATGGAAAATAATTCACACATTCCCTACAATATCAAGGTCCCCAGGGCCCAGCTGCTCATAGGTAAGGAACCACCTCTACCACGTGGATAAGAAAAGGTAAGCCGATTCTTGATATTTCCAGAAAAGTATGTTAAAAATATTAGAGTAATGCTTTACACAAATCCTCAAAACCACATCCGATACCACGATGAACAAGGTCCAGCCCTTTCACGTCTCAAGCTTCTGAAAGATCTCTGTGTATGTAGATGGAAAGTCTTTAGGAAAAAAAGCATAAACAGAGAAAGACAAGCACTCTACCTATTGCAGGCCATTTTCCCACTTAGATAATTTTTGTTTTCATAGCCACTTTTGCTTACACTAACTGAAAAGGAGAAATATTTGAAGCATTAAGATACTATTTCCAAATAAGAAAATAAGGACAGAAAGGAAACAGCTTTTATAAGTAGGGAGAGGAAGAGGAGTTGAAGAGAGGGTAAGAGAACGGTGGGGGGAAAATCAAGTTATATCATGTACAGATACAGATTTCCTATGATGAATGTGATCATTATGTATACCTTAAATGTACCAGTAAACTTAATTTTAAGGGCTTGGGAATGTAGCTCAGCAGCAGAGAACCTGCCTGGCAAGCGTGAGGTCATGAGTTTGATTTCTGGTACCAAAAACAAAAACAAAACTAAAAAAACTTAATTTTAAAAAAGGTATTTTTCCAATCTCCATATGCACAGTAGTCTGAGCTATAGTACGTAATTATAGCTTGGAAAAATCACCATTTATCAGTTACGGATAAGCTTGGCTTCATGGATTGAATCAGGTTAACAGAAACATTTGGCTGGGATTACTGATTACCCAACACTGTCTTCTAAGCTACCCAAGGGTCTTTTGGAGTCGCAACTGAGGAAAGGCCAGTTCAGGAAATGCTTCATAACCCTGAAAGACAATCCAGGGAAAACACATCCTGGAGTGTTAGACACATCTTTAAGCAAGTTTTAAGTATCTTAATGGGATTTTCCCTTAATCAAGACACAAGATATTTAATAATTTGACCTTTAACTTTTATGCCGGAAAATTAACATTTTCTTCATGAAGGGAAATTAAAGAAAAAATTGACAAAAATGAAAGTATACTTACTGTAGCAACTGAATGCTTTAAAAACGGCCTTTCATCCTCACAACATGTAAAAGGTGTTGATTAGTAACACAATTCCTTGGGTCAAACTTAAGCAGTTTTACTACCTATTAAGACAACTGTGCTCTAATACAGAAAGGATACATACACATGTAGAGACTCATATATGCGTAGAACTTCCCCTAAAGAGTTTATGAGAATTGATTATATAATGCATGATGAAATGAACAGCTACTTTGAAGAAAAAGAGACACTAAGGTATCCAGTGCTGATTCCATAGGGTCATGCTGTGAAATCCAGCAATACTATTATTCTTTGTTCAGAGTGATTTTAGTCTGTCTTGTATTGTTTAATTACAAATGAACAGCTATTTTGAAAAGAATGAGAGACATTATGGCAGCTATTGTTGATATCCCTATTGTCTGGTTTTGAAGGCCTATAATGCCTTCATCATCCTGTTGTGATCAGCTTGTTTTGTTTTGTATGAATTCATTGTGTGTGACGATATGGACAACTATTTAGAAGAAAACAAGAGACAATATGATAGCCAGTAATGATCTCCTGTTGTCCTGCTTTGAAATCTGTGTCACATACATTGTTTTCTTCTGAACTGCTTTGTTCTGTTTTGTTATGTTTAGTTTTATTCTCTTTAAAATAAAATTAAATAAAAATTTTTAAAAAAAGATAACTGATTTTTTGTGTGTGATTACTTTGCACTTCAAAATCTGTCATTTGAATTACGGGGAATAATACTATCTCTCATCTGAACAGTGCCCACCTTACTGGCCTTTTCAGAAGCATGAGAGAAAATATTCACACGAATGCCTAGCAAAGAGACTTTTTTTTTTTTGTCTTTTTGATACAGGATCTCGCCATGCAGTTCAGGCTGGCTTTGAGCTCACTTTGTAGCCCAGGCTGGTCTTGAACTGGGAAGGATCCTCCTGCCTCAGCCTTCCGAGAGCTGGGATTATGCCAGAAAATTAACATTTTCTTCATGAAGGGAAATTAGTTTTAAAGAAAAAATTGACAAAAATGAAAGTATACTTACTGTAGCAACTGAATCACTACGCTCAGCAAGAGAGACTATTATTACAATGCATGCTCTATATGTCAACCAAGGTTTAAAAGAACTAAATAAGGAACAGTGGAGTAGGCAGGGGTCAGAAACACCCAACCTAGCCAGGGGTCTCTCACATGGAAGCCCGGACATACTTCATCACGCTGCGCCATCTCCTACTGCTTGTTGTAATGATTCTAGGAAAAATTAAACTTCAAAAATGTGAAGGACAAATGGTTAGTCTCTAGGTCTTTAACATCTAAAACGTCCTGTGTAGGAAAAAGGAATGGTCATCCTTGACTGGAGCTCTGCTTTATGTCACTGTTCTAGGCCAGTTCCCTGGTCTGACTCTACTGCAACACGCAACACTCCCAGGAAAGGCAGGAATCGCAGGCCATCACTCGAGCTAAGCAGTTTCTTATCTGAACTGCACTTGTCTGGTGCATGTACAAGGTGGCCTGAACCCAGCCAGGGCCCTCTGCATGTGAGACAGATGCTCCCCACTCGGCAACACCCTGGCCCTGACAGTTTCCTACTTCATCCCCGAGGCCCCAGGTTCGAGGGTGCGCACACTGGCTAGTCTTGGGACTGGGCCCCGGGCTGGGAGGGAGATGAGCGGCCTCACCATCTGGCCCCCTCTCCAGGATTCGCTTCATTCAGTCCCGGTGACAAGATTCCTCAGCACAGCATGTACATAAAGCACTACTGTTTAATGTTAAAAATGTAAACTATGTGAATGTAAAAACCTCAGCGACCTCCATCCTACCCCTCCCGGTGACCTGCTCCCCTAAGCGCCCTCAACTGGCATCACAGGCTGCCTCAGCCAGCCCTTCAGTTCCCAGGACCGCTGCAGGACAACTGGAAACAGCCACAGCGTTTGACGTTTCTAGGGTTAGAAGTATTCCGGGTATGAGTCAAGGGCCCAGCGCACAGGCACTCAGCAATTGTTGTAGCAGTAACTCTTTATTTTTTCAATTGAAGATAAGTGTAATGCTTATCATTGTACAGTGATATTTGTTAAGCTGCATGACCGAGAAAATTAAATTGATAGGAAAATGTTTTGTAGACTAAGTGTTAATAAAGATGTGAATTATGCTGTTATGAGATGCTGCCTTCCTTAAAAGGCTACTGCAATGCAAACATGACACATATGTAAGCAGATTTCAAGTTTTCATCATCATTTTGACCCTAAAGCAGGACAGTAGCAATCGTATGCATAGGTAGATGATGGCTAAACAAACATTCCTTTTCTGGGAATACTGCAGATGTTTCCATGGGAAACTCTTTTTATGAAGGCTTCCATTACTGTTCCATATTTTTAGAGCTAAAGTATTATTCTTTCTAGCAAAAGAGCCCAACGTATCCTTGGTTAATATTAAAAGTACTGTGATATGGGTCAGAACAGATTCTCAGATGACCAAAGAACAAATTAAAAAAAAAAAAAAAACTAAGTACATGAAACCACTCAAACTCCCAACAAATGATAAGGCAGAATAAGTAGCGCTTAAAGGCTATTATTGTTTTTTCAAAACTCCAGCTCCTAATGCACTCACTTCAAACTTTTAAAGTCCAGTTAGTTTCAAGCCATCCTTAGCACAAGCTGAAGTCTAAAGCACTTGGACACATTTACCAAATAATTATTCTGAGGGACAGGAGAGAGGATGGAGAGAGAACATTTCTAGGAATTAAGGACTTAAAAAAGCAAAAAGATCAACATTTCTAAGAAAATAAAGAAAGCTATAAACTTAGAGGAAAATGACAAACTAGTGCTTCTAGAATAATGCTAAGCAAGGCTGGGGTTCACATATTTGCATAGCAGAGACCAAGTATTTCAATACATCAATGAGAAATAACTTCAATTATCTCAGGGTCTGTAACCGATATTGTAGAGAATGGAAAACAAAAAACCCACAAGTTGAGAAAAAGATATGGGCAGTGCTTAAGGTATCTTAAAGTAGCATTTATCAAACTACAATTTGAGATAAATATTCCACCTAGAAATCTGAATATCAAATTTTAAAACCTACTGCTTATCAATTGTTAATGAGCCATTATTCATATTTTTCCCTTTATCAACTTAAGTTGGCATTAACAATAGTCTCAGGACCATCTCATGTCTTAATAAACTTATGGAGAACCCTTGCACTAGTACAATAATATTTGCCGTATATATTATTACATATATTAATATTTAACATAAATATTAAATTTACTGTTCTTTTCAGAGTACATGAAGCTGATTCCAATTAAATAAAGGTGTTTGGAGAGAGCAATACAGTCAAATTTTAAAACAGATTTGGGGGCTAGGGACATAGCTCAGTGGTAATGCTTGCCTACCCTGGGTTGAATCCCTGATAACATATGCGCACACAAACACACACACAACCAAAAACACAATGGTGAATATTTACTAAAATCAGTTTTTTTTTTTTTTTGCGGGGGGGACTGGGGATCAAAGTCAGGACCTCACATTTGCCAGTCAGATGCTTATGCCAGTAAGCTAACTCCTCACCCCTAAAACTAGTTTTTAAGCAGACTTACCCTGTAGTGGTTTTGTATGTGCTGACACAAAAATGACATTGAAAGGTTGTTCTATACTGTTATGATGCCCAAATTTTACCTCTGAATTTTGCTCTACTAATTAAAGCCCCCAACCATGCAATTAATATCAAAATTGATACTTAAATTACAGATACTTAAATTCTTAGAAAAAAGAGTAAGAATGCTCCTCTATTAACAATCAGGAATAATAATCATTGGGAATAACAGGAAACATTTTTGAGTGATTTTTATAATTACCAATAATCAAATTTTTATACCATAATACTTTTACTTAAATTATATAAACAAGATTGACTTCTCAACTTCCTTGTTCCAGTTTATTTTCAGTAGGAAGAAAATAAATAACAATGAAAGAAATCTAAAAGCATTTGGAAAACACAATATTTCCTTTTATAAAAAGAAACAAAAATGATACTTTCTCATAGCTGGAGATGAAAATTCTTTTATATTAAAAGTAGATAGGAATATAAGAATGAACACTAAAATCAGATTAGAATATAAGAATCAATACTAAAATCAGATATTAAACCTCTTAAAGCAGGTTAACTGCCTCATGCTCAAATTATAAAGAGAAGCAAAGAATATACAAATGCACAATTCAAAAAAATGCACTTCCTCCAGCAAAAAAATTACCACATACAACTACAATAACAGTAACAAAACACAATTCAAAGCCATACTGAGAACTATAAATAAAAACACACAGAGGGAGAGGAAAGTAAAAATAATCAAGATGTTATATGTATAAGTACTAAATCCCCAAGATGAGTGTAATTATTATGCATCACAAATAGATACCAACAATTAAAAAAATGCAGTTTGTACTGCCTTCAAAGAAACAATGAAGAATGTTTTCCACTATTTTTTAAACTCAGCAGTTATAAGCCTAAAGGGAAAACAAACTTAAAATTGCAAGTTGAAATTTTTAAAGAGAATATATTCTCTCAATAAATGATTTTTATCCTAAGAGAGCAGCTCTCCCACATAAGGCAATGTTCTGAAAGATAAACATAATACTCATTAAAGCCAGGCTAAATCTGCTATTGTACCCCAAAAGAAATTTCCAGAAATGTGGGCAAGGCAAATTTACTTTGTCTTTGATTTTACTTGTTACCCAAATGTGCCTGGAAAATCTGTACAAATTAAATTCACTTTCCCTTAGTACAATTTCAAACTTGCTTCTGTAAACCCATTTGTCAATATACCTTTCACCTTTGAAAAAAAATCTCTCACATATTGCAATGTTCGTAACAGTAATACAACCACACTTGAAAATGTCTTATTAAATTTTAGTGGTACAGACACCCTGGTCTATTTTAATTGGATAATCTCACTTTCTATTATTAAAACAAAATAGTATTCTTTGGAGGATATGCTCCTTAGGATTAACATTTTTGGTTTCTTCAGTCTTTCGTTTTTATTGAGCAAAGAAGCTAAGAGTGAAATGTTACATTACTTAAATACAGTGGATATAATTAACTAGAAGTCTGTTACAAAAGATAGGGATGCAGTAGTCTCTAGCTTGGACATATTATTTTAATAATGTTTATATAGTCTATTTTTAAAATAAGGCCATACTCTGTTGCAAAGAATTATTACCTTTGTATTTAAGGCATTTTCTTAAAGTAATACAACTGTACATAGCTCATTTCAACTATTATTATATAAAATTACAACTACTCTTTAACAAAGACACTCAAGTTGATTAGTTTGTGTTTCTATCAACTTGAGATAATAATTTTTCCAATTGCATGAGGTAATAATTTTCAACTCTATTTGCTCCATCTGCACTTACTACAGAAATATAGTACACAGTTTACTATAGATTTATTATAGTAAAATTCTTACTCCTATCAGTTTTATATCTGGTTGAAGTTAACCACTTGGATTTTTCATAATTACTTTGTCAAGAAACAGAATATAGTTTGTATACAAAATAAAGGAAATATTTCAACATAATGTTATTAAACGTCAATAATGAAACAATTTCTAGTAGAAGCACAACCAATCGAAAACTTGTATTATCTTTTTAAACAGTTGTATAGAAGATCTATTGTAGGGAGAATGGTAGCTGCTGTAAAATTTTAGACTGGAGCAATTCATTCTCTAAAGATAGCTGTGACTTCCTATAAAATAGGAAATAAATAAATCTCTTTAAAGAGCAGGGGATATAGCTCAGTGGCTCAAGTGCCTGCCTGGCAAGTACAAGGTCCTAAGTGTGATTCCCAGTACCAAAACAAAACAAGAGAGTCCCTTCAGCTGATCCAGAATACACACAACTTGGAAATTATGAAAAGCAAACAGGCAAGTCATAGTAGTTAAAAAAAGGTTTTGCAGGCAGATCTATGCTAAAATCTCTGGTCATGTTGTAACTTCTTAGGCTTCAATTTTTTCACCTGCAAAACTGGTCGTTGTGTTCAGTAAGAAATAGTAAACAGAGGTTGCCACTTAGTAAGAGCTCCATAAGGTAGCTATTACCATTACTGTCAAGAAAGCTGACCGGAGGGCTCATTAATGACCTTGCAAAACTGCAAAGGTCCTTTTATCTTAAAATCCATCCTTTCCTCACTACTGGTACCTTTCTGCTGTTTGCTTTGGTAAATGACACTACAAAACTAAGAAGGTGTGGGTGTTAAAACTAAGAAGGTGTGGGTGTTAAAAAGTGATGAAGGGTCCCTCTTTCTTTTCTCCTGTTCATCAAAAAGAATGATTTGTGTTTCCACTGCATGATCATTTTTTTTTTCATGCCGATATTTTATAATCTGAGCAACTACTTTCAGGATAACAATTAGCAATACGCAACCATTGTTAACCTTCTATTACGTTGTTCTAAAATTCTGTAACATTGTTATTTTTCGTTCTTAAATAAAAACATTTTAAAACAAACAAACAAACAAAAATAAAAAACGAACAGTCCTTGTAGCAAGAACCCATATTCAGGTACAGTTGTGAGTGACTGCAGAATTTGTCAAAGGATCATCATCCTAGCTTTCAACTACCAGTACCGATCCCCAGGAGCCTGGATGGGCTTTGGAGGTTATTCACCCATCTATGCTTTTAAGCCACCATCACTTCAGGCTGAAGAAAAGCCCAGTACTCAGGGCAGTGCCATGCAAGGTGAGTTCTTAACAGCTACTTGTTGCAATCATCAATAAGTGTACATTTCGGATGGAAAGTGTAACGTCCCAAGAAACACCGGTTTACTGACCGAACTCTTCATTTCCTATTCTAAACTTGAGCCCCTTTCTCTTACCAAGAACTCAAAATTTCAGCTATAATTCTCCCTTCATTATTTTAAAAACGTTACCGGTTGAGATTACCCCCTAAATGAGGGGTGGGGGGGAAGCTTCTAAAGCGATCGGGAAAACCGCCTGAAGTTACACAGTTTGTAAGCAGGTGGGATTCGAACTTGCACCCCTGGGCTGCGGCGTCCAACGCGTGCGCGACACGTTGAAGTCCGCACCCACCTCTCCCCCTAGGCCGCCCGCCTATCACGTGTCTGCCTCCAGAACTTCAGGGCCGGCCGCACGTTTTCAGGTGGGGAGCTGCCCCCACCGCTGTCGCACTCCTCGTACACCCCACTGCCCCAAAGACGGGGACCGGGCGCTGAGCCAGGGCCCAGGCCCCGAGCTTGGGAGGCTGCCGAACCCCGATCGCCCGCGCACCCGCGCCGCACGCGAAGCCACCGGGCCGGGCCGGGGTCCAGAGGCTGCAACTGCGCCCAGGGCTCGAGTCCTCGCTGAGGCCCACGTTCAGCCGGGGAAAGGGGAAAGCAGAAGGGGGTTAGCCTCTTCCGTGGACACCCTCCTCGTGGCGGAAGCCCTCAGGAAAAGATCAGAGTCGCAGTTACAAAGTCAACAATAAAACCTCAAACTCCTCTTAAACCCGTTAAACGCACTTACTTCAGCGAAGTATTTCCAGGGAGGTAGGCCGGCACCGGCAACGGAAAGGACTCCTCTGTCCTCCAGCCCCGGGAGCTGGCGGTGACGACATCTAGGAGCGCCGCAGACAGTGAAGGCCCCCGCGCCGGGACGCTGGAGCCCGACGTACACAGCGCGCGTGCGCACTCGCAAGAGGCCTGGGGAGGCTGGGTGGCTCCTCTTTTACGCGTCACGCGCGGCGCTCCCCTTGGGAGGCTGGTGGTTTGAACATGTCGCGCCTGCAGGGAGTTGCCGGGCGGGATCCGCGGGCGGGTTTCAGGGCAGAGAGGACAGATGGCAGTACTTCGGTACCCCAGGGGCTGTTGAAGGCTGCGAGGAAGAGCGGCCAGTTAAACTTGTCTGGTAGGAACCTCAGCGAAGGTAAGGTTCGGAGGACCGGCGACGGTGCGTCCCGCCGTAAGCCCTGGCTCCGGGCTGCGCCCCTTGCGGAGGCTTGGCTCGGGCTCCCTGTCCCAGATCCCCCTCCGGCAGCCTCGTGCTGTAATCTAGGCTTTATCTACGATGTTTCCGCTGGCCGGCTCTTCCAGGTGGACCCCTCCCCGGCCTCCAGCGGTCTCTGTTGAAGGAGCCTTCCCCCGAGGATGGGGTCAGCCTCGTCCAGTAAGAGTGAACCAGTCTTCAGTTCAAGGGCAGATACTTTGTTTCTTTGACCTTCGTTTTTCGTTTCTTAAATTTGATCTCAAAAGCACTTAACAATGTGTGACATTTTAGCCGCCCCTTGAATGAGGGTGGAGTGAATGCAGAGTTCCTCCTCTACTGTTGGCCACAGTCCTAACGCCAAGGGATAGCATATTTTCTGAGCCGACGATCAGAATAAATGCCGCATGAAGTGTATGCATTTGAGGTCGTTCTGACAGACCTTACAGCCGGCACAGAGCCTGATGTCACAAATAAAAGGTCAGATGCAGTAAGTCTCTGTGTGTGGGGAGGGTAAAGGGAGGAGTAGAAAAATAAAGCTTTTTTTTTTTCTGTAGTGTTTTATTTATAATCAGGTCTTTTATCTTTCACGTAAGTAAGCCTCCGTTTTCTTTCTAATGATTGCTTACTAATTGTGCCATGTATCCAGGGAAACAAATGCTGAGTGAATAAAGGATAGCTGACATAAAATCTGCTTTACCCAGTGTGTGTGTGTGTGTGGTTGTTGTTGTTTTGTTTTGTTTTTTGAGACAGAGTCTATGCAGTTAAGCTGGCCTTGAACTCACTGTGTAGCCTAGGCTGGCCTTACAGAGATCCTCCTTGCTCAACCTCCTGAGTGCTAGGATTACAGGCTTACTCCACAACATCCCTCTGCGCCTAGAGTTTCTAATCATTGGGAGCAAAAGCACTTTCAAGCTCCCCGCTCGCCACTAAAATACACATCTCTTTCTTTTTTTTATTTTGCCTTTATTTTTATTTTTTAAAACTACTACAGAATTTTAAAGAACATCAATCTTTTTTTAAAACCTGCTAAAATACACAACTCTTGCTTTTTTAAAAAGCCCACTTTCTTCCATCTCGTCTCCCCAATTTTTAACACTGTTCTTTTTATTAGTCACATGTTTGTCATACATAATGATCGCATTCATCATAGGGAAACTGGACCTGTACCGAACACATCTCAGTTTTTCTTTTTTTCCCATTCTCCTCCTCTCCCTTCAACCCTTCCTCCTCTTCCCATTTACACAAGCTTTGTTTTATTTTTTTCCCACCATTCTCTTGTGTTTTTTTTCTCTTTCTTCTCTACCATCGTTCCCCTTCCTGTTCCCCTTCCCATTTGAAAAAGATCGCCTTACTTCCTGTTATCTATCTTTTATTAGTTCTGTGAGGCTAGGGAGCTTTGTATTGTTCATATTTGTATCCAGAGCTACATTGTAGATTTTTGTTACTTGTGGAAGCAATAAGGAAGTGAATGAATATCCTTGAGTGCTGTGTGATGATTCAGAATGTGCTTATTGACTGGATACAGGTAGTTTAGTTTTAAATTTTTGAGGTGCAGATGAATTTTGACTCCTGAGTTGATTATTGTATAGGATCAGGACTGTTAAGGTTCATTTTTAACAGAGCCTAACAATACCTGGCGTTAAATGAGCGAGTGTACAGTGTCTCATAGGAGGAAAGCTCTGAGTAAGACAAGCTCGTGGTCTTTGAAGCTTATATATATCACTAAGGGATTCCAATTACCACAGTGTAGAAGGTCTTTCCCTATCTAGTGGCTGCCTTCTCTTTCATCTCATCACTCAACATTTGACACCCAAATACAGTAATTCTTAAGTATCTGTAGTCTGTTTGGGGGGTCATGCTACCTGTCTCTGTAGCTTTGCTCGTATAGCATTGAGATGCTTGCCTGCTGTATGCCTTAGTTTCTCTCTGTCTCTCTCTTTTTTTTTTTTTTAGTTTAAAGCCTTGTAGCCCAGGCTGGCCTTGAATTTAAGGTGATCAATCCTCCTGCCTCAGCTTCCTGAGTTCTGAGATTACAGGCATATATCATCACACCACCTTGTAGTTTCTTGTTTAAAATGTGAAATAATAAGACTTAGCAAGGTTAATGTAAGATGTTTTAGGTCACATACCTGGTATATAAGAAAGTACACCATAAAAACTGACCATTGCTGTTATGGCTAAAGCTGCCTACATGGTTTCCTGGATTTCTTGTTTTAAACCTTACTGCTCTACATCACAGTGTCTTTATTGAGCGTTACCTTTCAAATGTACAGAACATAAAACATAGTGGCTTTCCATAGTAACCACCACCTTTTTACAGTTTCTGTAGATTTGCCTTTTCTGGAATGTCTCAATTCAAATCATAGCAGTTGATGGTCTTTTTAGATTGACTTTTCCCCCTGTGCAATATGCATTTAATGTTCTCCATGTCTTTTTGATGACTTGAGTGTTATTTTTCTTTTTATTACTAAATATGATTCCCTCTTACGAATATATCATTTTACTTATACAATCACCTTCTGAACATCTCAGTCACTTCAGCTTTTAGCAATTATGAATAAAGCTGCTCACAATCAAGTTTTTGTGGAGATGTAAGGGTTCAGTTCATTTTGGCAAAAAGCTGGACCATATGATAAGATTATATTTAGTTTTGCAAGAAATGGCCAGACTGTCTGTCATAATCTACTATGTTCTTCCAGCTAATGTGCGAGGGTCTAAAGAAATAAAGATTAATGACACCTTCAAATAACTTGTAGTCTTATAAGCCTTTTGACATACACTTTATCATTGATCAGTTTTTACTTGTTAAATAAACTTTGCATACTCCAATTCTTTTTACTCTGCCTTCATATTTACATAAAAATGTATTAATAAGGTATAGCGCTATTTTTTTCTGTTGGCAAAAATAAAACTTAGGCTTTAATGAAATCAGTAAGGGGCAAACAGCTAAGCCTATTTAGAGAGTTAGTCCTGAGGGTATTTACTTTTACCTGTAAGTGAAGTGAAATACAGATACTCTGAAATTGTTTAGATATACTTGTTGTAGTTTCTAGTTCTGTTTTGAAAATACCCTTTATTTTCTGTGTACAAGAGCATATGCCTATTGCAGAAAGATTAGATTATGTAGAAAAGCATAAATGAAAATAATTCAAGAATTTTTTACTATTAATATTTTGGAGAGTTTTTCTTCTAACAGCTTGCTTGTGTGAGTATATATAATTTTATTTCTCTGGTTTTATTTTTAAAAAATTTGGAATGTGATGTATCCTGCTTTTTTATCCTCTGCAATTTTCTGTCTCACTTGAGGGGTGGGGAATCCGATTGCTTTTAATGGCTGTATAATAGTCCACATCACACTATATTTGGTACATAAGCATTTAAATTTTCAAATATTAATGGCAATTTTTCAAACATTCCAAGTGTCAGTCTATGACTTAGAAAAAATATGCTGGGACAGAAATAACTGTTAATAACTGACTTCAAAGAATAATAATTTAAATAATCTGGAAATTTTAAATGACAGCTGTTTTTATTAACAGCAGCATGAGACTTCATCAGTTTGGTAAACATTGCAGCTTCTTTTCTCTGGACCAGATAAAGAAAAGATGGAGTGGTAAAGGAGTTAGGAGTTACGATGTGTTGCTTTTGGTTGGATGTTAGTGGTGGAGCATTGGCAGGGAAATGTTTGTAGGTGATTCAGCTGAAACCTAGGAGAAGCAAAACGTGCCACATTTTTGAACCAATAAGTTCTAATGGAAACTGCACTCTCAAACTGAACATGTATTGGGAGGTAGATAACTTACTGAGCAAGCCAACTGAATTGATTTGGAAACCATATTATTTCAAGGGGAAATATTAGTGTAGGTGTTTTTTTTTTCTTGCCTTGAAGGTGGCAATTTTTTTTTTTTAATGTATGGAATTACATAATCAGATCTAATGCTCTTAAGCGTAGTGTTTTAGGGTAATTAGGATTTACCTTGTTCAGTATGTATAATTTGTTGGACAGGTTAAAAATTGTAATACAAGTCATTTATCAAGGTTTTTGGTAGCCATCTTAAATTGCTAGCAATTATCTTCTCTATTATTTGGCTTGATTCTGTGGTTAGACTAGTAGTTTGATGAAACTTCTATGTAATAAGGGTTAACCAAGGTATTCAGAATATTTTAATAAATAATTTCAGAAAAAACTTTCAGGAGAGTAGGTTATCAAACCAATTTTTGTGTAGCTCTAATAAATGAAAGCAAGAGAAAATACACCAAACCTTTTTTTTTTTTTTTTTTTTTGAGACAGGGTCTCACTATACAGTTCAGGCTGGCCTAATAACTCACTCTGTAGCCTAGGCTGGCTTCTGACTCCCTGAGTTCCTCCTGCCTCAGCCTCTACAAATGCTGGGATTACAGGCATGAGCCACCGTGTCTGGCATATTTGGTGTAAAATTTTACTGTGAACATTTCTTTTTTATTAAAATCCAGAGAAATTTGGATTGTAATAAAGGAACTAAACAGTTAATTGAAAATCCCATTCCTGCTTTCTGATCCCTTAACATGGTTCTCAATTAGACTGTCTTGACCTCTTCATGTAAGGGAATTTTAGAACTTCTGGCCAGACACTATATTCAAGGGTGGGAAAGGCAGGCTTAGCCCATTCTCATAATTAGAGAATGGCAGAACTCAGCGTTGACCTCCACACCAGCTGCAGCTTGTAAGGCAGACATAACTTAGTCAGAAGGTACATCTTGCGCTAATTTGCTTGAAGGACAGAGTGGCTCTAAGGCAATGATTGATTCTTCCTGCTCACCCAAGCCCCTAACCTTAAACAAGGCTGCCTGACAACGTATGACCCAGCCTGTGTAACCAATGATAAAATGACCTAGTAACCTTTTGTATTTCCTGCCTAAAGCATATATGTGCCTGTCTGTTGAACCCCCAGATGAGGCGGCTGATCTGGTTCTCGGTTTCCCCCAGCCCACTAGCTTCATGAAGAGTTGCCTTCCCACTCCTCGGCGCCTGTGCGCCTTCCATCTGATTCGGTCCTGGTCTGGCCACAACGTTAAGATGTGTATCTCGAGTTATTACTAATATCATATTTATTGCAAATTCAAACTTGGCCCTATCTTGTCAGGCTCACTTTTCTGCATTTTAATATGTTTTTTTGAGGCGAGAAAAAGACAGAGTTAGATAAGGAATGAATGCCGTGGATTTTGTGACAGGAAAAGTATCTTCTGTGGAAAAAAGTAGTACTAACGCTTTCAGTGAAGACTTCACTATAAAACTGTACCTCACATTAAAGTAAAACGTTCAGGGATGTTTTCTTCTGGAGGCTATTGACACAGATGTTTTTCTTTGTTATGTTAAACATGGTTTCATTTTTGTCATCCTTCAGAATGGAATAGCTCTCTTGATACCTTATTACTGTAAGTTTTTCAGATTTTCTGAAACAAACTGAATTAACCTCAGGCTGCAGGTGAATTAATGTCTTCCCTGCAATTCTTTAAAATTAAAAACAATTTGAAAAAAAATCTGAAAGTGACACTGCAGTGTTGTGTTTTGTCAGTGTGAGACGAGGCCATGTGGTGGCCGTGCATGCAGTACGGGGGAAAAGTGGGATGTTTGTGAATGAGCTTTCTCTCTAATAACCTAGTGACTTGGTTTATTCTTTTAAAGTGCTCGTAATTGGGCACACAGTCGAGTGAATACTGTTTGGAGGATAAACTTAAGGAAAATTTTACCCTGAACAAACAGAGTCATGCAGCTTTGTACAGATCAAACATCCCTAATTTGAAAATCCCAAGCCTGAAATCTCCTGGAATTTAAAAACTGGCCCTTGGAGGTTTTAGATTAGGATGCTTAACTGGTAAAAATCCATGCAAATATTCTAACATCTGAAAAGCTCTGAAAGTTCATGACTTTTCTAGTTCCAAGAATTTGGGGTAAGAGACAATCAGTTTTTACAAATATTGTTAGATCCTGACCCTGACCGTCTAAGAGGCTTTGTCACTTAACAAAGAAAGTAGGGACCAGTTGTTTGTTTTGTACCAGACCCTTAAGTCCTTAACTCTTTGGGAAATGGTCTTACAGTTTAGTATTTTTAGTCTCTCAAGATGGATGTTGATGTAGGCTGTGACATGGAGCAGTGGTAGTGAATGTGTGGCTTGAATGTTATTTGATTTTCTTTTAAGACAAGAGATATTACCATATAAGTCTTTATTTCTAAACTGAGGCCTCAGTATTTGGGTTTAATTGCAGTGGTGGCACCTTGTGATAACTTATGGATTTTGGGTTGCAGTTTGGGCTCCTGGGTTTGCCACCGCTGATGCAGACCTTGGTAGAATTACACTGTGCTGCCCTAAGGAAACACCTGTCGCACAGTATGGACAGTCATTGTACCTTTGGTTGTTGAAGACGCTGAGAAAGGCTGCTCACTCTCACAGTGTGTCACTCCAGTTGTTTCCCAGCTCCAGTTTTTTCTTTAACCTTTCATTGTGAATACCACTTCAAACTTTTTATGATCTTCTCCACTTCTTCACCCACTGACTTGTAAAAATCTTCTACAGTTTATGCAATCCTCTGCCACCCACCCATTTATTAGTCCTTGTTTAATGATTTGCTGCTGTCAGTGGAAAAGAATAGTATGTCTCCAAAATGCAAGGAAAGCTTTTTTTCCAGTGTTTGTTAAAGGTTGTACTGTTCATTGTGAAAGGGACATGTGGACAATTTAAATTTTCAATTAATTAGAATTAAATAAAAATGAAATTCTTCAGTTATTTTAGCTACATCTCACGTATAACTAATGGCTTGCATATTAAATAGTGCCAAGATAGGACATTTCCATTGTCACAGAAAACATTTTATCTGTTGAGCTCTGTTACATGGTTTAAAAAACTTAGGGCTGGGGATTTAGCTCAGTGGCGTAAGCACCTGCCTTCCAATCGCGCAGTCGTGAGTTTGATCCCCAGTACCAAAAAAAAAAAAAGAAAAAGTTAATGAGTAAAAATGTTAGTGTATTGGCTGATTGCCTGGTGTTAGTATTAACTCTTACCATTAGTACTGCTACTAATACTAGCTCTGAGCCTTAGCTTATACTCTGCTACAGCTTTGCAAATACATGTTGATGGTTGAACCGTCCCTGTTCTGTTGCATGCTGGGAGAACCCATTCTTTATCCCATATAACCACCAAGAAGTATTATGCAAATATTTATCTAGTGTATAGTTGAATGAAGTTCCAAGTGAGAACTAATCTGTAAAATATGTGTTATGTAGTCTGTTTTTGAATAAAATCAGCTTGCACTGGAGAGGCAGTGTATTGCTGTTTGACTTCCTGGCGTTTTCTTGTTTTGTTTCAGAAATTGTTTTATGGTGGTTAAACCCAGTAGCTCTTATCAAAGTAAGTCACTTACAATCTCCCTTATTTTTTTCTGTCTTTGTGTATGCCTGTGTGTGTCTGTGTGTCTGTCTGCGTCTGCGTGTGTGGTGCTGGAAACAGTGCCCCAGTGTGTGTGGAGAATCAATGTGGATGTCCCTGAGGAGGCGAACCAGAATCTGTCCTTCAGCGCTGCCGAGCGGTGGTGGGAGCAGACAGACCTGACCAAGCTCATCATCTCCAACAATCACCTCCGGTCACTCTCGGACGACCTTCGCCTCCTACCTGCGCTGACCGTTCTCGATGTGAGTTGACTCTAATTTTGGGTGGGAGGTACAGGAGACCCCAGAGCTGCACTTTGGCTCTCCTAAGCGCAAAACCCTTCATGTTGGGTTGGTAGAGTGCACAGCTGGTAGGAAAGTGTTATGTCAGGCACCGTGTGATAATTAAGAGTACAGACACTGGGTTCTGGTTCCGACCTGGGAGGGCTGTCTCTCTGCGCTTTAGTCTCTGTGCCTGTCCCGGAGGAGGGATAGATAGTGCCTCCCGCTTCATGAAATCGCTCTTAGGGTTGAGTTACCACCTACAAGCGGAAGCGGTTCTTCACCAATCATTGCTTCTCACATTTTTGTCTTACTGTTGTTTTAACATCACTATTGTTCTAGACATTGCAGCAAGTACAATGTTTAGGATGGTTTTTATTTTACTTTTTGTAACTTGCTGGCAATTTCATTGATTTACTAAACTACCAAGCTTACAGTTTTGTGTTTTTATTAAGGCAGTCTGTGTTCAGGGCCTAGTTCCCATGTCTTGGTAACATGAAGTGGTTAGTTCAGAATGTTTAGGCTGCTGGTGATTATACTTAGCAACAGCAAAAATCTTGAAATTCATGAATATATAAAAATTGGATGTGGGTAGTAAATTTTCTAGAGGAATTCTTACTGTCTTTATTTGTAAGACAAATTGACTGGCTTGCTTTGTGTTTGTTTCTATTTTAAAAACAGTTTCTGTGAGAACATGAGAGAAACTCCGTTTTCCTTTCTCATAGAATTGTTGTAGTCTCACATATTTCTCATAAATAATACCATTGGGGCTGTTGTTAGTTTCTAACCCTCTCTTCTATTTGAAATAAGACTCAGTGAGGTGATGTGTGTGTATGTGTGTGTGTTTGATATTTAAAGTGGATAAGTTACTATTTCATGATTTCTGAGCAGCAGTTTGGTCAGTTTCAAAATCCTTTTCCTCCTCTTAATGCAGTCAGGTTCCCAGGAGCACGATTCACTGCCATTGAATGAGAAGAACGGGATTATTAGTGAATGGTTTTGTACACTGGCAAAGGCTATATATTGTTAATTTTAAGACTAACGATATTGACTTTGTCTTAATTTTAGATACATGATAATCAGCTAACTTCCCTTCCTGCTGCTATAAGCGAGCTAGAAAATCTTCAAAAGCTCAATGTCAGGTAACATTTAAGCTTATTTATTTCTAATATTACAATTATACTAGTGTAATTCTAGTAAATACATTTGGTATAACATTAGACGGTAGCAGGGGGCTGAGACATTGTTCAGTCATGGAGCACGTACTGAACAATGCTGAGACCCTGGATTCAGGCCTCAGCACTTGCTCCCTAAGTGATCTTTGTATGATCTCCAAAAATAGCTAAGAGAGAATGAGGATTTTAAGTTTTAGCTCTTGGATTACTGTTTGCATGTATATATATATATATATGTATATATGTGTTCAGGAGATGGGCTCAGGCTATGGCTGGCCCAAGCCACCCTCTTGCCTCAGCCTGCCAAGTACCTAGGGCTACAGATGTGCCTTATCACACATGGCAGATTGTTTGTCTTTATGTTTGCTTTTAGAATTTCTTGCATGTTTTCTGATTCATGAATTAAGCCAATCGCTTTTTTTAAAAAATGTTTTCTGCATATGAGATAAATCATAGTGAGTCTTATTTTTGGAAAAGGTCCTTCTTGACATCTCAAGCTTTTATTTACCTCTGTCTAAAAATGTCTGGGTACAAAGCACTAAGGAAGAAGTGCTAAATGCTTTTTCCATTAATGATGAAGCGCATTTTCCTTCCTTGCTTCCTTTTCTTCTCCCCTCTACCCCCTTTCTTGTGTTCAGGGAGGACCTCAGTGCCTCACACTTGCTTCCCAGCCCATGTTTTATTTTATTTTTTTGGCAGTGCTGGGGTGGAACCCAAGGCCTTCATACTGAGCTACAGCCCCAGCCCATTAATTTATTTTATATTTTTTCCATGTGAAAATGCAGTGAACCATTTATTTACAAGAACAGTGTTTGCCTAGAGGTTTCGTTATATTTAAATTTTGAAATGTTTTAGCCAAGTGGCCCAGGCTGGGCTGGAACTTGCAGTCCTCAGCTTCCCAGAGCGTTGGGGTCACAGGTGTGTGTCACCCCTCCCAGTTAGTTTCCTTTACTCCTGGTTGCACTGACATTCCCCAGGCGCCCCTGGGGTCCCATGGGTGCTATTATTAATAGGTACTGGGAGGAAGCATGACCAGAGCTCCAATGGAGTCCCCAGCACTCACCCAGCTTTTAAAGAAAGAGCCTTTGCCTAACCTTTGCTCTGTGGACACAGATGATGAGAAGGGAAGTGAGGGGAGAGTCCCTTTAGAAGAGGAAGCCAGTGACACCTAGGGTGCAGTTTAAACTTGTGCACGTAGGCAGCCCCTGCTGCTGCAGCGTTCACCTGGAGGAAATGCGTGGATTGGAGTCCTGAGGTCTCAGCTTTATTGTTAACCTAGCATCTCTCTCAGATGACCAGCTAGCAATAGTCTTTAGAGAGAAAAGATACTGTTCTATTTGTAGCATATGTTTTTGGTTTATTTCTGTTTACAAAATACAGTAATTCTTGATCATGGAAAAATAAAGGATTGTTGGCAGCGAGCTGCATTTTTTTTTTTCTGAACAAGAAGTTAGTTAAAAAACTAGTTTATAAAATAAATGTGGCTATAGGTCTAAGTAATACTGCCAGGGCTGTGGAAAGTTAACTGGCTTGAGGGAACCCAGGTCCTGAGGTAACAGTCCTCACTTGGTAAAAAGCCAAACGTTCATAAATCATCAGAACACCATGGTTGTTGCAGCTGCATCAGGGTCTCTTCCCTTCCAAGTCCACGGCACAGGGCCTGCGGAGACGCAGGGGTGCAGAGAGCCAGAGAAGAGGGAGGAGGAGGAAGGATGTGCAGCACGGGGCGGCTTCCAAGTCCGGAAGCCCTCGCTGAGCAGTGGTGTCCTGGGGGCAAGGCCCTGGGTGGGATCTGGAAGAGTGAGGTGAGGGTCACTCCTGCACCAGGGGTCCACACCGCACCCTTGGAACATTGACCGGTGCTTCACCATTTTAGTCTGTTTGAGAAAATAGCCATTGGCTTTTTTGTTCCAACTTGTTTTATGGTAATGTAATTTAGAGTTACTGTAAAGTGCTTCGTAGTTCTGTTTTTCCTGTTATCTAGAAAAGCAGCTGTTTATGGATTGAAAATAGAGCAGAATTTTAAGTGATCAAGTTGTAATGTACTTGGGAACTTGCTCATTCATGTCTTAATTATTGGGGAGTGCATTATCCTCCAGGATGTGGGACTGACCCCAGATCAATAAGCTGAGTATTTCTATCCCTGCAGAAGAAATAACTGAAAAGTTAGACCAAATACAGCATGGAAATCAATATTACTCTTAACGTGAAGTTGCCAGCCCTCAAAGACAAATAGCTATTTTTGTCTTGAATGGTCTATTTAAAACCTAATGTCCATCTAACTCCACTGTAATATGTGTGTAAATACAGTTTTGTCAGCATTCTAGAAGTCAGATATAGAACAAGAAATTAAGAGTCCAGTAACTCCTTTCATTTTATGTGAAAAATCAAAGTTGATTATTAGTAAGAAATAAAAAATTCTCAAAGTATTTGTCTGTTAAAATCCCCTATTTTTTGTTTTTCCTTAAAACTGTAATTTGATTATTTTGGATTACTGTTCTTTTAATGAGCATATATATTTGCAATGTGAATTTTGAAAAGCACTTAAGTTAGTAATCATATTTCATTTATGTGATGAGTCCATGTAGTTTGTCTAGTGGTAACATAAATATTTATTGTGTTGCTTACCAAATTACTCTTCATTTATTTTATTGATCAATAGCCATAATAAACTGAAAATGCTCCCTGAAGAAATTACAAATCTAAGAAACCTGAAGGGCCTATATCTCCAGCACAATGAACTAACGTGCTTACCAGAGGGATTTGAGCAACTTTCCAGTTTAGAAGATTTAGTAAGTCGTGATTTTCTAATTTTTGTATTATTTGGGGATGGTGGAATATTTCATCATGCTGAGAAATTGAACATATGATTAAAATTTTGGGGCATGGGCTAAAGTAGATGACCAGAAATTGTTCATTTTGGTGATACTGCTAAATTAGAAACATTTATATTTTTTTATGCTATTAAATCAACTTGAAGTTGTAATTCAGGACTACAGTTTGGGGATGACTTTGTTTTTCAGAGCTTTTATTAGCTTAGCAGAATAGGTGGAGGTGTTGTTAGCATATACCAGTTCTGCAGTTTTCTAGTCCCATTTCCATTTTCTTTTTTATTCTCAGGGGCCCTTCTTCCCTCTTAGTATACAGACAGTCCCTTCAAGGCCTGCTTTTTGTTTGCTGTTTTTCAAAATGACCCCTGTACCTATCTTAAATGGACTTAGCCATAAAACAATACAAGTATTATTTTAATCATGTTATGAAGAATAATTAAAGTGCTTTAGGCACTGTGCTTCTTGGTTTACATATGACCAGGTGGGTGGTTGTACCCCTGAGTACAACTGAAGTTGATAAAGGAAATTGGTCACAAGCCGTGCACCCAATAAAGAATGCAGTGAGGATTGTTTGTTTATTGTTTTTTGAGACGGGGTCTCCCTAAGTTGTTCAGGCTGTCATTGGGCTCACTGAGGCCCAGGTTGGCCTCAAATTCAGTGATTCTCCTGCTTCAGCCCCCAAGTGCTGGGACTAAGGCGTGTGCCACTGTGCCTGGCCACAATGAGGATTGGAACACAAGCCAGTTTAACACCAAACTGTGTCTCTCTCTTTCTCTTTCTTTTTTTTAACTGTAGCTACCAAAAGAATGAGGTGCCCCTGTAAGATGTTCCCTCTTAAAGATTTTAGACATATTGAGAGGTTCTAATATATAATATATACTCACATAGTTATTTCCTGTTGTATTCTTGTTTTCCCTTTTCGTGTTTTGGAAAACACATGTCATTTTAGCCTTAAATTTTATTTAATTAAAGGAAAAATTAACTCCTTTTACTTCTACTCTGTATGTGTACCCTCCTCAACAGTCTGTCATTTGCTCTAGTATTTAAACATATCAGCTATTCCTTGAATGTTTTTTTTCCCCTCAGTGTTTAATCGTTTGTTCTGGTAAGATCAAAAATAAGGTTGGGAAAGCAAAAAGACAAAATGAATGGCAGAGGAGGAAGTCACCAGATTTTCTTAAAAATTGTTTTAAATTTTATAAAATTTAAAGATAGTGTTTATGAAACATACATTCAGAGCTGAAAGGTAAAGCTAGGAAAACCCGTATAATAAAAGATGCTTTCCATTTCCAGTCATTGGTGTAATGAAGAGATGTTTCATTTGAAACGTGTTTTAGAGAGTGTTAAATCTCAAATATATACAGTAATACATTAAAACAGATTAAAGAATTAACATCTGTAATCATTTAAACTTTCCTTTAGGTTATATGAACTGCTTAGCCTAATGGTACTAGATAAATACTTGTTGAAGAAATGACTTGGCATACATGTGGACTAGTGTATATATAGTATATTGATATTTTATATCTAACTTTATTAACTTCAGTATTTAAATATTAGTAATGCCATTTAGAATTTAGAAGGGATTTTGTTAAAATTACTTGGGGTCTTTAAAATGGCTTGAGAGTTTCTCAATTGTAACAGTTTTAAGCTTTTCATTTTGGAATAATTTCAGATTTTATAGTTATAAATGTAGTAGAGTTCTCATGTATTTTCCACCTAACTTCTAATGTTAGCAGTTACATATTATAGGCCGTAGGTAAAATCTCAGAAATTCACAGTGGTACAGTCAGATTTCTTGTTTTTCACTAGTATCCTCTTTTGCCCCGGGATCTAGTCTAAGACACCATTCTACACAGTGTCCTAGACTTTTGATGTCATAGGTTGTGCTAATGTTATGTTTATGATTGCAACAATAAATGGATGGATCCAGCTGGCATCTTTATCTGTTTTATCTTCTTAGTTCACTGGAAGAGCAGAGTTCAGTTGTTTAATGTTAGGCCCAATGAAAGTTTTCAGAAGGAAAATGGTTGAAGTCGTCTTTTCTTGGTCATGGTTGCCATTGGTAGCTAATGGAATGCTTTGTCTTGACGTTGTAAGAATTACTTGGTTTGGGCTGGAGATTTGCCCAGTGGTGCAAGCACTTGCCTGGCAAGTGTGAGGTTGTGAGTTCGATCCACAGTACAAGAAAAAAAAAAATTACCTAGTTCATAACATCGTTTCTTGAAGGGCATTTAAAAATTGTTCTCTCATAAGTGTCTTAAGGGACAAACAAAGCAAAACAAAAAAACAAGACTTAAAGAAACATGCGGTAAAAGTATTAATGAAGCAAGCCTGAACGAATGAAGGGTAGAAAGAAGACTTCAGTCTTGGGCACAGCAGACTTGCTGAGGTCCACAGAACCAAGAGAAAGTATTTTTTTCGTCAGAATTGCAAGTGGCCACTTTCTGAGCTTTATTTTTGTAATTTTTGGAAAGTTTTCTTTGTTGAAAAAGTATTATTCGTCTCATATGGTAGCTTAGTAATAATGTGCCTAATTAATCATAGGTACTCAGCAACTAAGGTAGATGAGTGGAAAACCTATGTGATGTGTTAATTAACATTACATTGATATTAATGGCATTAAAATGAATTATGGGATCTTATCAGTTTCAATTTAATATTCTTTGAGAATTCATTCTATTTTGTCTGCTACATTGATGGACAGACACATTGTAGGCTCGTAGATTTTGAAAGAATATCAAAATGAATAAAGGTCTGTGAAATTTTCAGTGATCAAGGGCAGAAAAATCTCTTACTCCCAAAGTGGTCTCTTTTATGTTTCATTCGCTCAAAACCATGAAATCCTCTTTAATGATGTTTGCTTGCTTTTCTGTTTTCTCATTTATTCATGCATTCTGTCTTTTCTGTTTTCAAAGGACCTTTCAAACAACCGTCTTGCAGCTGTTCCTGGTAGTTTTTCTTCTCTACCTAGTCTGATGCGACTCAATCTTTCCAATAACCAACTGAAGAGTTTGCCAGCCGAAATAAGTAGAATGAAAAGTAAATCTTCTACATGTTAAACCTTGCATGACTTTGAAGTTGATATATGTTGCCTATACAAAAATAAGTTTTACTGTAACTATAGACAAAAAAATATAGATTTTTATGGAACAGTAAGTAGTTAGATTTTCTCCAAACCATTATTATCTACCAGTTGTCTGAATCGTTACCACCAAAAGACATCATTATTAAAAAGGAAAAGAAAATCTGCCTGAATTGTAGTAAAATTACATATCTGAGAAATTGGTAAGTTTTCTGCTATGTTATGTCTCATTCTTGAGAGATTATTGCTATCTCATAAGTGGATGCACCTGTGACGTGTGGTTATAGTACTTACATCTGTAACACAAGACGATCTTGCTTTGCTTGAGGGCCCAGCTTGTTAGCCTTTTCATTTTAAAAAGAAAATTCAAAATTTTATGTTTGTGTTAAGATTTACCATTGCCCCTTATATACTGGAGAACTAATATTTGGGGAGTGTTATTTTCCTTTTCTTTCCTTATTTTTTTCTTCTTGTTTCAAAAAGTAATATTACAGGTTATAAAAATTAAGGTACCATTTAATAAGTAAGTATTCATCATTTTAGAATTGTTAATTGAGTCCAAAATGGGTTTTTTTTGTTCAAAGACAGAAATGTTCATTATTTCTTGTTTCACATTGTCTTGCATGTCAGCTGTAGACTATTCACTAATTAAGTCTGTTTTTGCTAATCACATATATCCTCTTCATTTTTATAACCATTTCATTTGTGAAGCAAATCATAGAAGGGATTTTTTACAGTTGGTTGCAGATAATTTTGAGATAAATTGGAAAGATCTGCTGTTTTACTTTAATTATTTGTCATTTGTAATAGAGAAACATAAATTAGGCTATCTTGCATGAATATATAAGAAAAATGCTTAGTTTTCTTTATAACTTTATGCAAGTACATTTAGAGACAAGCACATTGTTGAAAATCAATACAGCCAGGGGTGGTAAAGCAGTCCAAGCTACTTAGGAGTCCAACACAAGGGAATCCCATGTTTGAGGGCAGCCTGGGCAACATAGCAAGATCTTGTCTCAAAATAAAAAATAAAAAAAGGCTGGGTTGTAGTTCTGTGCCACAGCCTCTGTCCAGCATATGCAGGGGCCATGGGTTCAATCCTCAGTTTGTAGCAACTTTCCTAATACTCTGTTTAATTGATGTTCAAGGGCTTTGTGTTCCTCAGACACAACAAGAGATAATTGTAATCTAGTGTAAGTAGAAGATTTAGTTTTTATTTCACTATTAATAATTAGATTCCAAGAACAATATCCTACAATTGTATGGCACTGTCTTGGTTACTTTTCTCTCATTGCTGAGACAAAATAGTTGATGCCCAAAATGAAAGAAGGGAAGGTTTATTTAACTTACAGTTTTTGGAGGTTTCAGTCCATACTCAGCTGACTCAAAGGTAGGGTGGTGTGGCTGAGGGTCAGCTGTTCATAGTGGCTGTGGCAGATAGCAAAAGCAACAAGGACAAAAGGGGAAAAGCACACCTCCTTCCCTCCCTTACATTGTATGCCAGCTACCCGCAGCACTCATATCCTCAATCCCAGCGCAGACAATGGACCAATCACAAATGCTAGACTCACCTGCCTCCATGACTGCGTGAGGCTTTGGAGGGACATCCAGATACAAACATAACAGGCACAGTGTAAGTTCAGAATGCTTTATTCTAGCATCACATCAGTCGCAACAGTGCTGTAAGGTAAATGTGATGAGTACTTTTTTTTGTTTTTCTAACATTTTAAAGATTCGTAGGCCCAGGCTTATACATTATATTGGAAGCAGTGGAGCCAGGACTTGAGTCTCCTTGCTGCATCCTCACTGCTCTTCACCACACAGCACTGACTTCCTCTCAGCCTGTGTTCCTGATGCAAGTATTTGTGAAGATTAGGGTCTCTAGTTTCAAAATGAAATTTTATGTGTAGAAATTATTTGGTTCTGATAGACCAAGTTCACTCCTCTAGTCAAATAATGTAAAAATTGCTAGTAATAGTTGAATGTAGCACTATATTTGTTTTCCAAAGAGTTAGCATCATACATGAAAAAGAAAGCAGTTATGTCAGTGGAGTCTTGAATTACATTAAAATTGACAGGTTCACAGTATAGGAAAAGCAGCTGTAGAACACATACTACATACGTAACTCAATGGGAGGGTTGAGAGTGAATGTTTGGAGAATATACGAGGCCCAGATAAATGGAAGAATCTACAGTGTACATAGGGAGAAATTGCTTATCAAGATGCTGGGAGGGAAGACCTTTGCCTTGTAGTTTTGTTTTTTTCTGTTCTAGCTTTAAGGAAGAAAGATACAGGAGGTAGATATCCTGTAACCAAGGACATTCTCTTGAGCTGTAGTATGTACTGTTACTAGGAGTGTTAGCTGAGGAAAAGCATGTGATTTAAACAAGGAAGACAGAGGCAGGGAGGCTCAGACGAGAACAGTATGGGTGGATGGAAGAGAGGAAATGGGTGAGGACTTGGAGCAAGAGTCAGCTTGCCAGAGATAAAGGTACGTCTGAATCCCTAACTGCATAAGTTACTGGACTTATGTTTCCAGCACACACGCATGCATGCTTATATGTCTTTAGTTAAAGATACATAATGATTGAGAGAAGTAGCATATGATTTATATATTTTAGAGTATGTCAGCTGAATTCTAAATAACTTTTCTTTTTGACTGTAAGATGGCCTGGGCAGTTATTTTAAAAAGTAGTTCTGATGTCCCCTGAATATGTGTTGCAGAATTAAAGCAATTGGATTGCAATTCAAATCTCTTGGAAACTATACCTCCTGAATTAGCCAGCATGGAATCTCTAGAACTGCTTTATTTGCGAAGGAATAAATTACGTTTTCTACCAGAATTTCCTTCTTGTAAACTGTTGAAGGTACTGTTTAGTTGATTATTTAGTAACTGTGTATTTTCCAAAAGGTATTTATGAAAACTAATTTGTAAAAAAATCCTGCTAGTCTTCTTTTACATTGAGCTTACTATTACTCTCAAGTACTATGTTTTTCCTGTGTTACGTTTTTCAGAATGTCAATATGGCTATTGACAGTAATGATACTGTTAGTAATTAGTTTTTGAAAAGCTATAATTAACTTAAAAAGTAGAAATTTACCATTTGATTGGTGAATAATTTATATGTAGTTAATTCTCTTTAAATTGTTACTTCTCACATTTACCTGACCATGCTCAGATCTGTTTAAAATTACTTTCTTTTAATTTTAACTGTATAGGATTAATAATCTTTTTTCCATGTGCCATGCTTTACGTTTCTTTCTTTCTTTTTCTTTTTTTTTTTTTGTACTGGGGATCAAACTCACAACCTTGAGCTTGCCAGACAGGTGCTCATGCCACTGAGCTAAATCCCCAGCCCTACGTTTCTTTATATATTTTTTTATGTATGAGTGTTTAGTGTTATCTTCTTCTAAATAGAATGGTGATAGTGATTTAAAAGATATGGGATAAACTTTCATTTACTATGATTAATTTCCATCTAATTATGAAAATTTTGCTAGTGAGAAGTAGTATATATAATAACCACTAATGACAATATTAAATAACAAACTGACTATACTATGTAACTTTTTTGAACTTACAGAATCGTTTTGAAGCTAATTTTTCGTTGTGTAGTTTTTAGGTTGATAGTCTTGGTCCTGTAAATTGAATTACTAAATCATTGCACTGCTTTTTTTGTACACTTGATGCTTCTGCCAGACTCAACTTTAGTTTTAAGCTGCGAGAAAATTCTTGAAAAAGTTTTGCCTTTTTTTTAGCTGTAAGATGGCTTAAAAGTAATTGAAAATGGAAGCATATTAATAATGAAAAAGTTGCATTTTTCTAATGTATGTTTCAGTGGCTTAGAATTAAGGGTGTCACTTTTTTTTTTTTTTTTTTCATTTTGTAGTATAAAGTTGAAGGAAATACACATAACTGATCTTTGGTTTTGTAGGAATTGCATGTAGGTGAAAACCAGATTGAAATGTTAGGGGCAGAACACCTTAAGCATCTGAATTCTATCCTTGTGCTAGACCTGAGGGATAACAAGTTAAAATCTGTTCCAGATGAAATTGCGCTACTACAGTCTTTGGAAAGGCTTGACCTAAGCAACAATGATATTAGTAGGTAAGTTGAAACATTAAAGAAATCGAAGTTGCCTGTTACTTGGGTATAGTTTGTTAAAATACTTATAAAAATCATAATTCTTTTTTTTACATTGAATTCGCTAAGCATTTATTAAGCATTATATGCAAAGAAATATTAATAGATTTTTATCCTTTGTAGCCAGCTTGATATAATAATAAAAGCAGGTATATTTACAAATAAATATAACTCACTTGATCTGAACTGTAAGAAGGCTGAATTTATTTTTATTATTATTATTTTGGTCTTTTTGAGACAGGGTCGCTGTGCAGTTCAGGCTGGCCTTGAACTCACTTTGTAGCCCAGGCTGGTTGCAAACTTGCAGTGAGACTCCTGCCTCAGCCTGTGATTAGCTGGTATTACAGGCATTCGCCATCACACCCGGCTAGAAGGGTGAATTTTTGTCTTTTTTAATTGACTGCTTTATCTCTAATTCCTAGATGGTGCTCTGCAGATAAGTCCTTGATCAGTGTTTTTGAATTCATTAAATAAATATAAAGCCGTAAGAGAAATACAAGATGTTTTGAGGAAAGTAAAGGCTTTACAGTTTACTGAGTGGAATTGGGGCAGTCTTAGTAGGAGTCATTTCCAAGATGATCTTCAGAACGGGGTTAGGTTGAAGCAGTTGGTGACCTGGAGCACAAAAGTGAAGACCTTGCTCGCTTTCAGAGTCTCCCCTCTCTGTGGCCCCCAGGGGATCTTTAGAGAATGGCTGGGGTCTGTATCTGGAAGCTGGAAGCTTTCGGCAGGCTGAGATAGTCCAAACAGCTTCTAGGATTCTCAAGAGAGGGCAGGGAGGGAGATTGTGAGGATTTTTTCCCCGCCCTGCCCTGGTGGAAGTGGCCCTCGAATAATCAGTTTTCTTTAGTTCAGAGCTATTGAATAAAGGCTGTGGCAGAACCTATTTAACTATAATCTATTTATTGTGTAAAAACAATAAATAGATGGTGGCTGGTTGTATGCATTGACTGGAAGTGGTTTTGTGAGTGGGAAATCTAAGTCAGAGTTTGTTAGTTTAATGTAATACACCTGTCTCCAGGGGACACTTGTCATATCCAGTCACTGTGTACTGAGGACCTGAACTATAACAACAGTGGCAAGGGAAGGGAGTAGAGGGCAGAGGTGTGGAGGTGATGAGTCAGGGAAGCTTGTTGATGAGCTGATCTGAGGTGGAAAGGAACAGAGCAGGAAGCAGAGAATCATAAAAGAGAGAGAGAGCCATAGCACTTAGGGAGTTATTTTTTAGATACAAAGAATGAGGTTCAGTCTTACCCTGGATTGTGTACCAGCTAGATGTCTTAAGGTTTTGCACTTGGATGCTAAAAAGATAGAGTGCTGTTTACAGAAGAAAGTTATCAAGTTAGATTTTCCCTCCTGTGTGTTTTGGGTAAGTATTTTTAAAAGCTAGATTTTTTTCTCCCATAGTTCACATATAACATATGGTACAGCTTGACCACAGATTTGATTTGTTTTGTTATTTTTGTTTGTGTATTTGTTGTTTTGAGATGAGGTCTTTGTTTAGGCTGGCCTGGAACTTGTTTGTAGCTCAAGCTGGCCTTGAACTCTGGGCAGTCCTCCTGCCTCGGCCTTCCAAGTGCTGAAATTATTACAGGCGGGTACCACCATTCCTGTTTTTGACCATAGAGGAACAGATTTCTGTGGGTAATGAGTAGCTTTTCATTCCTGTATCACAGAAACAACATGTGCCCCTTAAAAGTATTGACATGTAAATTTTTTTGTGTAGTAATTTCATCAAATCTACTTCGCAAAACAATGTAAAGCAAGTATTCAGGAGATAAACTACAAATAATTTTTACAGACACCTCACACACACACAGATTGGGATTGGATATAATGGTATTTAGTAAATATTAGAGTTGTTTTCCCCTTTCTACAAATACTTTTGAGGTATTAATGATAATTCATTTTGTATCTGTCTAGATTTTCTTCTGAGTAAATATTGGTTCCTCACACTGCTAATAGGATATTTTCTATAAAGAAAAAGAATTAGAATCGTTGTGCTTAAAAGGTTTGATGGTTTCCCACGGCCATAGCAATGTATCATGGCTATTATTATAATCACTTAAGAAGCACTAACCAGTACTTTAGAATCACTTAAAGTGAGATCCTAGAATTCTCTTGTCTCTTTTTCTTCTCTTCTCTTCTCTTCTCTTCTCTTCTCTTCTCTTCTCTTCTCTTTTCTTCCCTTTTCTTCTCTTTTCTTCTCTTTTCTTCTCTTTTCTTTCCTCTCTTATTAACATCCTCCTCCTCCTCATTATTATTATTGAAACCATTCCTGGGAAGTGTTTGTGCCTCTGGTCTTCCCACTGACGCGGTGAGAACTACCATCCTACAATGCCCACATTTACTAGCAAAACAGTTCCAGGGTGTTTCACACTCTGACTTCATTCATTGTCTTTTGCTGTTGCAGGACTCCTGTCCTTGACCACCCTGAACTATAAATACACCAGCTCTTCATTTCATTCCTTCCTCCTCGAAAGCCCTCTGCCTGCCTTGCTGCCCAAGAGCAACCCCTTTTTAAATGCAAACCCTGGCTTTGCTTTGCTTTTCTTAACTTTTCCCTCCCTAGTTTCTAGCTCTACTCTCACAGCATCTCAAGTTGTTTAGCATTTGTCTTGTTATACATGTTTTTATCTGATACTCATTTTTGCTGTGCCATATACACCTACTGAAGCCCACCAGTTCAGGCCTACATACAGCTCGATGACTTGACAAATGTATGACTCATGACTGGAAATCCACAGGGAATGCTTAAGTTAAAAATTTTATTACATAAAGAGACATATTGCTGTTACTCTGATTCTGCTCAAAACACTCCCCTTTCTTTGAATGCACTTCACACTCACCCCATTTTTCTTCCTAAAAGCGATTTTGAAAGCCCTCTTTTGTGTTGTCTTTTGGAGGTGTGATAAAAAATACAGTAAACACTGCTGCCGAGTAACATCCAGCAGAGAGGCAGAGCTGTAAGTGTAACATAATGTGAAGTGATGGTGTGTCCAGTCCACCTCAGGCCACTGGCTCTGACAGTCAAAGTTTTGAGGCAGCCGCGGCGGCACCACCAAGCACGTTCATGAGAGAGGCCTTCCACAACTGCTTCAGAAAGTGCCAGGAACAAGGGGAGAGTTCAGAGAGGGATTGAGGCACTGTCTTTTATGATCGTCATTCTTCAAAAATGTAGTCATCGACTGAATTATCTGATAGCATCTCCTGTACATCTGTGTAGTCATTGCTGCTGTCAGGTAGAACATTTCTGTCTCCCCAGAATTTCCTTAGGCTTATTGTAGTCAGATTCCCTCTCTACATGTAGCATCTGCTAACTGCTTGTGTGCTCTGGTCTTGTTCTGCCTTATTAGAATGCTTGGAAATGACATCACATGCTGTGTAATTTTTATATACAGCATGCTGCGTAAAGCGTTTGTGATTCAATTATGTGGTGGTTTGTCTCGGTAGTTCATTTATTTTTTGCTGAATATTATTTGATTACGAGCCTCAGCAATGTACTCATCTTTTCACTACTCAGCCAACAGACATTTGAGTCCTCTTTGATTTTTTGGTTATTGTGAACATTTCTGTGCAAGTCTCAGTGTGTACATTATTTCTTTTGGTTAAATATGTAGTTACGGGATTGCTTAGCTGTATGGTAGGTGTGTATTTAATAAAAGATTCCACTATTCACGGTGGCTGCTCTATATTCTTACTGCATTTTTGTTAATTGTGTATAAGTCATTCTCATATGTTAAAAGCTTAGAACAACAATACTGCTGCTATCTCTACCCCATCATTTGCTATTTTATAGAAGCTTAATTTAAGATTATATCCCCTTATTGAATGAAAACATCTGGGTGATTGAAAATTATATCTTCTTTTTTGCATGTTTTTCATTTAAAAAGAATTTTGTTTGCTTGAAGTGCAAAATCAGAATTATCATGAAAATGGTTGTCTTGAGATACTGATTCATTAATACTCATATTTTTAACATTTACTTTTTGAAAGTGGATAGAATTTAATTTAGCAAACGTTTTATTGACCACTTTCTATTTTTGCAATTTTTGTATGACATCGTCAAAAATATGTATAGCTTTTCTTGTGTGTTTAGCATTTATCTTCAGGGAAAATAGTTTAGGCTTAGTAGCTGGGCCTTCAAGACTATTATGTGATATATTATTTGTCATATGTTCTTATTTTTAGTAAATTATGTGGTTCAGTTATTCTTCTATTGAATGTTTTAATTGAAATCAATTTAATTGTTTGCAGTCTGCCCTGTTCATTGGGAAACCTTCATTTGAAATTCCTGGCACTAGAAGGAAATCCTTTGAGAACCATTCGAAGAGAAATTATTAATGTAAGGATGTTGAGAATTGAGGTCTTTATTTTTAAATAGAAATTCAAAGATGGATGCTGATCTGTAAAACTGTAAGGCATGCCCCGGTGAATGTGTGTCTCTGTCTCCATCCTTTTAGAAAGGAACTCAAGAAGTCCTAAAATATCTACGCAGCAAAATCAAAGGTACTTTTCTACTTTCTGCTTTTTCTGTTTTCTGCTGTGTATTGAAGAGTATGTGAGAAATGATGAAGTGTCAGCTGCTTCCATTTCAGTGCAGTGTGGGTACGGATGTTGGGGAGGGATACCCCGGCAGTAGTGGCTCTAAATTTGGATCCATGCAAACCATACAGATCCTGAAGTTATTTTAAAAATCCTTAAACTCATAATGATAATGTTCTGCCTTCAGTCTCTTCGATTTATGTTAAAATCTACCGACTGTCAAATAACAAAGCTTCAGTAGTACCTAGTTCTTCATCTTTAACCAAGCAGCAGAGGTTTACTTTCAGGATATAATATTTGGATTCAGCTGACCTGTAAGTATGTTGACATTAAGTGTGTATTGTCCATGCATAGCTTTGCTAAGTTCTGGCAAAAACTCAGAAGAGAGACATTTTTAAGATATAATTATTTAACATGAACATGTGCCAAAAATAAAAATAATAAAAATATATTTATATTCAATCATGACTTACTAAATTTTAATACATCACTGAAAGTGTGATAAATCCTAGTTTTTTTTCCCCATGTCTGTCACCATAAACTAGAACATGAAGCAAATAATTAGTTACAAATAATTAGTCCAGTGCTGATGGCAAACTTAGTGGCCGAGTGCAGCAGCTGCCGGTTGAGGTCACCTCTCTGTGGGTTTTGCATTGCCTGAGTCACCAGTCGGCACAGGTTAAGGGAATAACATAATTGCATTCTTCCTCAATTTTTATTTTCTACTATGGCATTCCAAAAATTATTAAACTGATGTTCTAAGACTCATTTTCTACCTGTGAAGGGGTTTTCTTCCTTCTGCAAATAAGCTTTCCTCTCAACAAAGCAATTGATTACTCTAACACAACTCCGCAGTCACATCAGAGAAGTCCAGATTTTTATAGACTCAGAAAACCAGGGAGAGCTTTGCGCAGATTGCATTTACATACAAGCATTCCTCTTAAGCAACTGCTATCCCAAGATGAGTGAGGAAATCCATGTATATAATTTTATTTTCTCCAGAAGCCTCGGAGGCAGATAAATCTATGAGCACGTTGACAGGTGGGGAAAGCAAACAGAGCACCGAGCCCTGTGCTGGAAGGATTGCCCGAGGCCCTCTGCCTCTCCAGGCTCTGCCCCCAGAGGCCCTGAGGTGCGGGGCTTCAGTGACTTCGCACTCCTGGAGTAGCTCAGTGTTAAACCAGAGCCCTTTCCCAGAGCAGCACGCGCCTCTGGTGTGTGTCACTAGGGGAGCCCCTCCATCCAGGCTGCCCGCTTCAGGACAGGCCCTCCTCCCGGCAGTCAGGAGTGTCTTCCAGACTGCCGTGTTCTCTGCTGTACATTGTCTTCTGTTTCTTCCTGATGTTTACCTTTCTCCTTCTTGATTCCTGGAGCTCCTGTCCTCTCTGTCCTGTCTAGGTAGTTGTTTCCCCAACGTAGTGCCAGGTCCTGGAGAAGCTGTGGTTCGCTGCTGGCTTCTACTCCACCATCTGTGTTCTGTCTGTGTGATTCTTTCTGTGTTTCCAAGCGTGTTTTGCTGCTGTTTTATTGAGGATTTTTATGTCTATAAGTGTAAGGGCTATTACATGCTATTTTCTTTTCCATAAGTATTTTTGTCTGACTCAGGTATCAGGTTAGTCTCAAAATGAGTTGGGAAATGCTCCTTCCTCTTCTGCTTTTTAGAAATATCTTTAGTATTTTTACTAATTTTTTTAATATTTGGCAGGATACAGCAGTGAATCCATGTAGGCCTGAAATTTTTCTTTGTGGTTTTCTTTTTTTTTTTGAGTACTGATTTAATTTCAAATTGTTATAAATATGTGTAGATTGATTGTTTCTTATTGTCAGTTTTGATTGTTTTTATTTTTCTAGTTATTTGTCTTTTATCGAAGTTAATTTATTGGCTTGCAGTTTTTCATAATTTATACTTTGTATCTTTGTAAGGTTAGCTAATGATTTGTTGATTTTGTTGAGCTTTCTGAAGTGCCACATTTCAGTTTCATTGATCTTATTTTTCTGTTCTGTTTCATTAACTTCCAATCTAATTACTGTCAAATTGTACTTATTCTATTTGCTTTTCTTTTTCAAGTTTCTTAAAAATTGGAGGTTAGGTTATTGATTTGAACTTAGGTAGGTGTTAATAACGATGAATTTGCCTCCAAGCACAGCTTTAGCTGCTGCTTATATGCTTCCATGTATTCTGTCATCTTTCAAAGTATCCTCTGGTTTCTCTTGATGTCTTTCGACTTGTTGATTAATTTTGTTGTAATATAGTCCTGACAAACTATTTTTACTTCAAAAACTTCTAATAGTGCTAGAGATGTTCTTCAGGTAATGACGGCGTTATAGCCTGATAGAGCCATCTTTCCGTGATGGTATGTAACAAGTGACCTACTGGCTCAGGTAATTTTGTGTAAATCCAAAAGTTTGGTCTTCCAAAATTGAAGAATAAATGTGAGGTCAAAAGAAGGAATGTAGGAGAGTGTTTAGTAGAAAACATAAGAAGCAAAAGCTCTTAGTGCTGCCCAAGAAAGGGAAGGAAGTTTGCAGTGCTTTTTCCATCTAGGCCTAACAGAGTGTTTTAAACTAGATGAGTTTCAAGAGTTTAAAAAGAGCCGGTCATGGTGGCTCACACCTGTAATCCCAGCACTCAGGAAGCTGAGGCAGGAAGATTGTTACGAGCCTGTGCTACAAAGTGAGCTCAAGGTCAGCCCCCAACCCCCAACCCCCTTCCGCCTGTACCAGAGATTGAACTCATGACCTGGACTTTGCTAAGCAGGCACTTATGCCGCTGAGCTAAACCCCCGGCCCGAGGAGCTATTAAACCCCCGGCCCGAGGACCTGTTAGCAAGCCAGACCTGGTGGCACACGCTGTAATCCCAGTACTTGGAAGGCTGAGGCAGGAAGACTGCCACGAGTTCAAGGCCAGCCTGAACTGCATAGTGAGAGCCTACCTCAAAAAGCCAAACCAAACCAAACCAAACACCGTAAGCCCTGGATAACAGACCTCTTCTTGGAGGGAAAAGTTCTTACCTCTCTTTCTTGATCCCAGCCTTTTATCTTTTTTGTTCTTGTGTTCGCCTTTGCCTCTCTATGCTTGTCTTCACTGCACGTGTTAGCTGTTTCCCTGGGTGCGCCGGTTTCTTGTTCCCAGCCCTGTGGCCGGGCCCCCCTTGACTGCCTGCGCCCAGTAACTGACCTGCTCCATTGCCACTGGCAGGGTCAGCCCGGCAGTATCGCCTTCCCGAGGCCTTTCCCTGCTTCTCTCTCGGAGCCCTTGCCCACGGTTTGTGCATGGAACCTCTTCTTCCTCGCTCTTTCCCGTAACCTCCTCTGTTTCTGACAGCTCTCCCTGTGGTGAAAAGGAGGTCAGTTCCGGGATGAGATCAACAGAGTGCTGTGGCCTCTGACCCTGGTGCATAATCCCCAAGCCAGGGCTGTGGAGCTGGAAATGGGCAGAGTGGTCAAGTGTCACCCAAGCCCCAGGAGCTGAGCACTCCCTACAGGCCGTGGACAGTAGCAGCACTTATTATCGCCTATTATTGTAGTCTCTCCTGGCTTTGAACCACAGCAGGAAGGGGAGGGATTGGGAAGTGAGTGGAAGAAAGAACCCCAACCTTTGGACCTTGCTCCCATGGGTTTAAGTCAGCAGCAGGCAGCTGGGGGGCGGGGTGAGAACCACAGCCCTGTCTGCCCGGGAGAGAGCCATCTCCCAGACACAGGCCGTGGAGGGGTCCCATGTTCTCACTGCAGCCATCTGGACCCGGAATCTGCCTCTCCGATCTGGGAGGGGGAGGGTGGATCAGGCTTAGCTGGAATGCCAGTCATCTTGTCCAGTTTGCGTGGATTTTCTTTTTCAAGTGTTCCTTCACTTGAGGTCTGCTCTCGCAATCATCTCCAGAGGCATTAAATGGTTTGCTGCTGCTGCTGGTGTCCTCTTGGCAGTGCCACTAGTTTTTCTGGGAAGCAAGTTAGCAGAGCGCCTCGTGTTGTCCTGGCCTAAGCTGACCTCTGGGAGACGTCTTTCTTCCCAGCACACACGCGATGCTCAGTAATTGCAGCCGTGGTGAGGCAGCTGATGCATTTACCCATCACAGCACAATCCTTTTACTCCCTCTTCCCCTCTCCCTCCTTCTCCTCCTCCAGAAACAGGTATTCTACCTACAGAACAGAAATCAGGGAAAACTAGCATCTACCAAAGTAAACTAGTTTAAACCCCGCTGACCAAGTGTCATTAAAGTGTTTTACTGAGAATTTCTCTTTGTACTGTCTTTGCGCTCACTTGGTTTTTGTAGCCCTTTCATCTCTCAGCCCTTGATGTTGTCTTACTCTGTTTCTGTTTCTTTTTTTTTTTTTCTCCTTTTCTTATATTTGGGGTGGGGAAAATTTATTTCAAATAGGAAAATCAAGCAAAAGCCAGTGCACAAAAAGACTAGCTTTCTTTCTGTATGGGGTTCAGAACTAAAAAAAAAAATTAGTTTACCAGGTTTAAAAAATGACAGACGAAATGTGTACCAGTGCTCAAAGCCTGAGAGAAAGTGGCTTTTTGTTCCTGACCTTTTGGGTTGTTTATCTCCTCCACTGCTGATTGCTCATTTTACTAACATTTTATTGCTCTTTCTTCTTGCACTAGTTTTCTAATCACATTGAAAGTTCCTGAGGGATCTCTTGACATTTGTGGCTTCCAGCACTTAGTTCTCATCTCTTCTCATTTTATTGTGTTTGTCCAGATATGTGTACTTAAAATTGAGCCTGTGTTCTTTGGACTTCAAGATAATTAAGTTGGATTTTTTAAAGCATTCATTGGCTAAGATTTTATGATGACAGTAATGATGTGTGAAGGACAGTTATATTTATAAATAATCTACTTTCTTGTAGACCTCAGCTTTGCTGGTGCATACAAGTAAAGGACCTAGACATTTCCTTATTGATGCATAACTTCATTTCTTATAAGAAACAAGCTTTCTGTGAAGAAACTGCTCAGTGAAGGAGCAGGCTGTGCGGTAGTTTGGATCTGACTATCCCCCAAAGGTCCAGTGTTAAAGGGTTACTCCCCAGCCTGACCTTCTTTGGGGAGGTGTGGAACCTGGCAGAGGTGTCGCCTCACTGGGGGAGGTCAGGTGCCTGTGGCTGAACCCTAGAGGGAGATCCTGAGGCTGCAGCACCCTTATCTCTGAGGTGATTTCCTTGCACCCATGAGGCGAGCAGGCCACCTCAGCCACATGCACTATACATGGAATATACTGTTCTAGGGTGGACCCAGGGCAACAGGGCCAAGCAGCCATGGACTGCAACTTGTGAAACCGTGAGCCAGGGCTAGGCTGGCCTCCCCACAAGTGGTCTCCACGGATGATTCTTACATTGCTCTAGAGATGCGCATAGCCTGGGTTGTATGCAGAAAGCTCAGTGACAGAAAGGTGACCCAGGCTGGATACATCTCTAGAGGAATGTAAGGATCACTGTGCAACTTCTAAAACTATAGTGCCAAGGTCAGACTTCTAACATAGTTGAATCAGAATTTGGGAATAATAGAGTCCAATTAAGTCTTTTAAACATTGAACAGAATTGCATTTAATTGTCTTTAAGTTTCCGAGAGCTCTTTGAAGAACAAATTGAGCCACTTGGTTACTACTTTTTAGTTTCTGTTTGTTTTATTTTTTGGAGACAGACTCAATGTGTAGTCTTGAACTCACTGTGTTACTCATGCTGACCTCAAACTCATTGTGATCTTCCTGCTTCAGCCTCCTGAGTTTTGGGATTGCAAGTATGTAGCACCATGCCCAGCCTCTCCCCTGCATCTTAACTACCCTTTTCTCAGTTTCAGAGGTAGAAATTGAATTGGTTAAGACTGAAGGTAGTACTGATCATTTGATTCAAGAGTTGTCGGGTGTTTTGTTTTGAGACACGGTCTTGCTGTATAGTTCAAATTGGCCTTGAGTTCACCTTGTGGCCCAGGCTATCTTCCTGTCTCAGCCCCCTGAGTGCTGGGATTACAGGCATGTGTGCCACCATGCCTGGCTCTGATTCAAGAGATTCTGATAGAATGAGATTAAAAACTTGGAGATGAAATGAGGGAACCTGACAGAAGAAACTGTCTCCTTTGAGGATACTAAGCAGAAGCATGAAGAGACGCATCCTGTGAAAATCTGAGTGTTTGGTCTATGTGTCTTCAAGATAGAAGCACGTTCCACAGATTCCTCAGACACTGTTATGCGAGAGACATTTTTTTTTTAAAGGCTATTAATTTTTGGTGGTTTTGATTGACAGTCTCTCTAGGTGTTTAACAGACCCAGCAGTTCATATGAGGTCTCTCTAAACTTTTTTGTAATGACTGTTACTTATCCTCCACTAGGAAAAATTAATTTTCAAATCTTTGTTGCCTAAAAATACAGGTAGGAAGTTAAAATTATTCTTTCCAATTTTAATCTTTTGCTAACTCTAGAGTACTTTTGTCTAGAAGGTAGTCTTTATTTTTAGAATTTAACTGAAGCATTGTTACTTGAACCTGCTCGAGTGTAATGCGGTTTATCTGTGAGGATCGGGATTGGGATTTCCGAGGTGATGTTTGTGAAGCTGCCCTGCAGTGCTCTGGACTCCGCCTGGGTTGGTCACAGGCTTTCAAAGGACTCTGACGCCTGTGTCCTTAACTTTCCTCCAGGTGAAATCAGCTGCCTGGAGAAATAGCAGTGGGCTGTAATTAAACATTTTGTCTCTGTTGTTTTTAAGCTGTTTCCTTAGTGGCCTGCAGTTTGCAGAAATCTTGCAGTCTGGCAGGCAGATCAGACTGCATGCCAGTTTGGGTGGGTGTGAGCGCGCAGCTCTGGAGACGCTCCGCAGTTACCTCCGGCTGCAGTGGTGCTGCTCCTGGGCCCTTGGCGGGTGGAGGGTGAGGGTGCTTCCCAGGGCGGGGCCCACCAGATTGTGAAAGTCTGCCCACGGGCGGAACTGTGTCTCTCGAACTGTGTCTCTCGGAGCTGCTGGTCACACTTCTCTCTGAGGTGGGGGTGCACCTAGCACGCTGAGCAGACGTTCATGCTGGAAGTGGCAGAGCTGTGTTCCAGCTCAGAATCCAGCTGTGATATGCTGGCTCCGAGGCCTTGAGACACAGTGGGGGAAAACGCCACTTACCCCCCTGCAGCCAGGGGACAAAGAGAAGGAAGGAGCCAGTGGCTTCCAGCCAGGCCCCATGCAGCTGCCAGCACTGTGCCCGTGACGTGTCACCTTCTAGAAGGCCTGCCTCTGAGCAGGGAGGCTGTGGGGTGCACTCCAGATCTGAACCCTAAGGGGCTTAAGACACGATCACCCTCGTGAATGGGACTGACACCCTGTGAAAGAGCTGAAGGCCCATCCTCCTGTCCTTCCGCAGTGTAGACACAGGTGTCCGTCACCGGATGCCAAATGCCAGCACCTTGGTTATGGACTTGGTCGATTCCAAAAAATACAGCAAATATATTTCTCTTCTTCACAAGTCATCTAGTCTATAGTATCCATTATAGTAGCACAAGTGGACTACGATAGATATTTCCCCAATTATGTCATAGCACTTAGGTTTAATTAATTTATTTATATTTTTGGTTTTTTGAGATCTTTCCGGTCTCACTACGAAGTCCAGACTGGCCTTAAACTCCCTATATAACAACCTAGGTTGGTCTCAAAAGCAGCAGCCTTCCTTCTGCCTCAGCCTCCAGAGAGCTGGTGTCACAGCCATATGGGCCAGGCCCAACTAATCAGTTGACTTTAAGTTAAAGATGTTACTATGGATTAAATGAGTTGTCCCACTGTAATAGCAAAGATTCTTAAAGACAGGGCAGGGCTGAAGCACTTGTCCTCTTGTCTTCCCGGTGCAACTGCACAGAATAAACCCCTTTCCTCTTCCACCATCTTCCCCTGTTTGGCTTTTTGGGGCAAGTGGCCAGATCTGGTCAGATGGGACCACCCAGAGTTGGGTGTGAGCCCTAGCGGGGTTCCCGTGTTTTACACTGCTGCGTAGGGCTGGGGATGTAGCTCCGTGGTAGAGCATTCATCTAGAATATGCCAGGCCCTCAGTCGGTCCCCAGCATTGTGAAATAAAACCGACCAAGTTTGTGTTAATTTATTATTAATGGAGCTGTAGCAGACTGCCTGTAAGTTGGGTTTCAGTTTTTTGCGATTGTGTACCAATGAACAGTGTTTGGGTAGATACCATCCACACCACCAGACCACGGACAGCCTGGCCGCCGCAGACTCAGCCATCGGCATGTACAGTGACTGCCGAGGAACAGCAGCTGGTGACAGCTTGTGGGGTAAATGAGTAAATTGGTTTTAATTAGAAGTACACCCAGGATTGCTGCTAGTTACGCATAATGGATTTATGGTCCTCATCTTTTTCATAAAAAAAAAAAATGGGGTGCTGCCTAGAAAGAGCAAGTTTAGGAGAATCTCCGTGCCCACCAGACAGAGCTACTTGGGAGGCCTGCTAAGCAGACCACGGGCCTCACTCCTGCGGTGCTTGGTTTAGTAGATTTAGGAGGAGCCTGGAAACCTGTGTTTATAGTGACAGGTTCTCCCGAAGCAGAGGCTGCTCTGCCAGCTCTGCTAACACAGTTAGTTTCCCTGTGGTTCATTCCTCCCTCCCAGCCCCCAGCCTTGGATGGTAAGCGTTCATTCAGTGCCTTTCATTTTAATAGATGGTAAAAGGTCAAGTGTTGAAACAATCACAAAAATGAAAGTGGAGTGTTGGAAGGTAGGGAATTATGAGAGTCCCTGAATCCTGTCTGAGTGGGCCACTGGCTTGGCCCTGGGAGATTGTGTGGGCCTCTCATCCCTTCACAAGTACACAGCTCTCACAGAAATGTCCCTGTGCCTGTTTTGTTTCCTGATTTGTGGTGTTTCTGTTCACCTTCTTCCCCTCTTGCCATGGTAGCTCCTACCAGGCTGGATAAGGCCATTGGATGCAGGAGCACGTAATGAAACAGAGCACAGGCCTCTGCTTGTGTGCTGGAGCAGAGGGGACTTGTCAGCTTCTGTGATGCCTCCAAGACTAGTCAGACCTGGTGACTCACCACAGCACATTTTAGGTGAAGATTCTCTCCCTGCACCCCTCATTTGTTTGGTGCTCACTGTGCAACCTAGGACTCACTGTTGACTCGGCCTTCCCAGCCCAAACAATTTGAGACTCTTGTTTTTTAGGGTACTAGTGCTCACCCCCACCCCCTGAACCAAGTAAGGACAAGTGACAGGGTAAACAAGGCACCAGGCAAATGGCTGGGGAAAGTGGTCTGTATCTCCTGCCTGCAAAGGGCAGATGGGCACCCTGAATGTTTCCTGATCAGGTGCCACTCCTTCAGCGAGCTCACCCTCTGCGCCAGTCTGACTCTCCATGAAATCTGAGAATTCCTTCAGCAGTTCCTGTCTCCTGCTTTATATGACTCTCTTCTCATTCGGCTATATCTCTGCCAACCACTTGCATAGTCCATGAGTTTTGTTCACTGGAAACTGAGGATCTTCTCTCTCTTGCTATTTTTCTAGAATTACACGATAATACACAGGGATACCTCAATTCATGAACTTCGTTTGTTCTACGATTTGGGAAAAGGTGGCCACTGGATGCAGAGTTTGTGAACAGAAACAAAATTTTGCCAAATGCTTCTATTTGCAAACCAAAGCGTTGATAAGCTGTCATACTACTGTACATTGGTGTGGGTTTACTGTTATTCATTGTATTTGCCATTTACTGGGTCTTTTCAATTTGAGATTTTAAAATTGTTTTATAGGTTTTTAAATTTAAAAGTCAATAAATGAGAATTATTTTTAAAGACCATATGTGAAGATACATAATGAAAAATAAATTATCTCATACCAGTTCCCTCCCCAAAGCCAGTAGCCTCCCTTTTAGATTTTCCTTAATGCTGATTGTTCAGAGTATATCTCTGGAAATTGAGAGTATCTTGCTGGGTTTGGTTTGCCTCTTTGCATATAAAATTTTAGCAATATATTACATATTCTTTAAACTACTAGAAAACTTTAAATACCAAACTATTTATTTGATATTGTTCCTTTGATACTATCATTTGTCTTATGCTACTTTTATGAATAAAATATTTATATTGTATTTGCATGAGAAATAATTGTATCTGTTTTCAAAATAGATATTTTTATAATCAACTCATAATTGTATATATATTTAAATGACTCAGTAAATGAATGAATGATGAACTCAATGGAAGAGGAATATGCTTGCTAATATTTAACAAGTATCTTTAAATGCCTTTTGGTCTAAAGCAAGATTGCTGATACTTCTTTGTTTTCTCCTGGCATGTCTTCTGCTCTTATGTATGGATTCTGGAATTGTTTCATCTTTTCCACATTGTTGGAAATACATACTTTCACTTTACTTCTCTTTAGATTGTTCAGGTTTGTTTTTCCCAAAATTCACAAAGTTATTTCTTCTGAATGTGTGTGTATGTGTGTGTGTGTAATGTATATATCATACAGTTGCAGGGTTACACAGGTGTTGGAGTTTAGTAAGTATGAGAATGTGTGAATATGTGTTCACATTAGGGAAATATGCATAAACAAAATCTTAGTGGCTACAAAGTCCAAAAGCTTGATTATGCATATTGCCAGACTTTAAGTGGTGAAGACAGCTAGCTTCATTATATCCTAAACTGAAAAGACAGGCAGGTTATATCGTATTTGAGGAAAGTAATTTTTTCCTTTGTTTACAAATTCCTTTAAGGAACTGTATTATTTGCTTAAGAGGACGGATTGCTTGTCATCATTTCCTTGTACAGTGTGAAAATTCTTTTTTACTGGTAAATTTCTTCACAGGTTTAAAAGCCATACTGTAGAATTTTATCTATTTTTTATTATGTGTCTGAGTGCTATTTGAATTACTGGGAATTAATGTCTAGAAATCACGTATACCAGTTTTATATAATATTGAGTATTGCATGAGTGAGTAAATACTGTTTTATATAACTCTTCTTTCGCCAGATGATGGATCTAGACAGAGTGACTGTGTTCCTGAAACCACAGCTATGACACTACCAAGCGAGTCCAGGGTCAATGTACATGCCATCGTCACACTAAAATTGCTAGACTTCAGGTATGGAATTCACTTTACTGAATATTACAGAACACACTGAAAATTCTGAGAAAAAAGATCCTTCAAAAAAAGTATGATTGGTGAGGAAATATGTAAAAGTACTTAACTTAGAATAATAGCAAGTGCAAAAGCAGTGATGAAATAAAAGCATAATGAATTTAAATGTCCATTCCTCATGTGATTTATTATGACTAAGAGACTGATGATTGCGTTAATACTGAAATATTTCATAATGCAAAGATTTTATTTAAAAAATGAGAGAGTGACCATATTGCTAATAAAGTTCTCTGATTCAGGAATCCACATTGAGAATGAATTTTATAATAGAGGGTAAGCTGTTAGTAAATAAGAAACAACTATCATTCAGATAATGAAATACTTGACTAAGAAATAATGTATCAGAGGTATAATGTGTTCTGGTAGCACATACGTTAACACTGAAACAGGTACAATGTTAGTGTATAAATTTAGACAAAAGCCTACAATTTTTATATTTTCTAGAAGTTATTAAATTGGGGAAAGAAGATAGCTATGCAAGGACTGAGGGTACTGAAAAGTATTCTTTCAGTATGAAAACACTGATAGTAAAAATAATCAGTCAAAGTTTTTGGAGATTGCTTCATGTACCATTATTGAACTGAAAATAGAAAAGACTACAGATTCAAGCCAGGTGTGGTGACAGTCCTAGCACTGCGAGCCTGAGGCACAAGAATTGGAAGTTTGAGTCCAGCCTGTGCAGCTTAGTGACTTAGTGAGACACTGCCTCAAAATGAAAGTATGAAAGAAAAGAAGAAAAGTGTGGAGTAGAATAGAAAGCTCAAGTCAGATGGGTAACGACGCAGCCATCGTTGAAGTCTGACCCGCACCTGTAATGTCTCAGTGGCAGTCATCTCAACAGTCAGGCTTCAGTCTCGTTTCAGATTTTTGCTGTGCTAATAAACAATGCATCTTAGGTAGCTTGAATTCTAAACTTTAATTGTACTTATTTCTCTCAGAAAATTTAAAAGAGTTCTTTGTTTTTTTGTTGTTTTTGTTTTTGGTAGCAGGGATTGAACTCATGACCTAGTGTTTGCCAACCAGGCCTTAGGGTTAGGGTTAGGGTTAGGCGCCACTGAGCTAAACCCCCAGCCCTAAAAGAGTGTCTTACTTGACATGTAAGCTTAATTCTCAACCTCAGAGTTCCTAAGTGGATGCTATTGTGTTAGGCAGTAATCATTGTTTAAAAAAAAAAAGACTATAAGGATAATGATTAATTGTAATATCAGCAAATTGATACATTTCCAAATTGCTAGGGTTGTATATTTTCACTTATATTTTTGAAATCTTACTGAAAAAAAGAATATATGTTATGCAAGAGACGTGCGTGGCAAAAATCATTATGGTAATCCCTTCAGATTCTAATTTCCAAATAGTGAGATTTTGAGAAGTCAAATTGCAAAGCTAGTGACAATCCTAGGAATAGCTTAGTCTCCGTCCACTGCCCTGTCTACTTTCTCACATAGTAAAGGAGAGAGAAATTGGTCCAGGTGACTAACCTAAAACTAATTTAGTGTCCTGATGAGCTTTTTAAAGTACTTGTTAGGACATAATCCTTTGAGTTTTTAAGGAAAAGGGCAAGAAGTAGCTTTTGAAATTATAAGTTTAGGTCAAGTCAGAGGTAGAGGAGCGTGCTGGTTAGGTACACGACGCCCTCTAGGTCTCCTGCGTTCATCAGTGTCTGGGTTCCCTTCACACTGGGTTTGTGAGTATGCGGAGTGTTGGCACAGTGCGTTGCGACTCAGTATGTGGTCCTGGCTAAGCTTTACTGTCCATTCTGTGTGTAGCACCACAGTCAGCTACCTTGAAAACTGTTGAAAACCCTTTGGGCCTTTAAAAATGAGGGCTAGTTGTATCTTTCTGGATTGCTAAGACTATTTCATTTTAAAACCCATTTTTCATTCAGTGATAAGCAGACAACTTTGATTCCTGATGAAGTATTTGATGCAGTAAAAAACAACGTTGTCACTTCTGTTAACTTCAGTAAGAATCAGCTACCTGAAATTCCAAAAAGGTAAGAAATATTCACCCTGCAAGTTTAATGAAGGTGTAACTCATGCTCAGTTATATCTGTATTATCTTTGTAAGAAAAATTAGTTTCTATGGTTCTTTAATTTGAAGGTACACATTAAATTTCTGGATTCTTGATACTAGAAGAATATGACAAAATGTCTGAGACAGTTTGTCCTGAGAGGTATACAGGAGTCTTAAAACTGTCTTTTACATTGTAAGCTTGGAAAAATAGGTATTAGAGTTATTAAAAATATTAAGTTATTGTTCCTGTGTAGTGAAATGTTAGAGGGAAGTTGTTTAGAGATAACCCAATTATAATTCCATATATATTAATAGAAAATTTCATTTCAGACCTTATGTTAATGACTTGCCAGATCCCTGAATTTTCCCACTGATAATAAAAATGACTGTACCCAGTTAGTATGTTCTTTTTTGAAAATTTTCATTTGTAATTATGAGAAGTAATTTGGATTATATTTTGTACTGCTGAATATATCTTTGTTGATGTTAATTAGCAGAGTCTCTGGGTTAGGAAAGAAAATGTGTTTGATATATTGTTGAACTTTTCAAAATGTTTGATGTCTAGCAGAAACCTTATATATACCCTAACAAAGTTGACAGATAATGCATCAGCTCCTGCAGCTCTGTGTGGAGCCCAAGGCTGTAGGCATGGAGCCGGTTGCGTGTACTGTGTTCTGGACGGACTGAGGGCAGTTTCCAGGCTGAGAGGACGTTTTATACAATAGATGAACATTTAGATTTTCTGTTGCTTTGGAGGGACATGGATCAAACATGTTAATTGATAATAATGTGGAGTGATTTTAGGATATCACTTTATTATATACTTTCTCATTTTATTTCACAATTCCCTGCTTCTCTAAAGTTATTCTCTTACCATGGCTATTGTGATAATTTTTTTTTTTTAATTTAAAAGGCAAAGAAAAAGGATAATAAAGTCATACCTTGCTTTGGAGTGTGCAGACCATTTCCCCTGTTGTTCACATGTTTTAATATACAAGTTACACTTTTCACACCAAATTTCCAGAAAAATTACTAAGTCAAATAGTACGACTCTTGATGGATGTAGTCAATAACTTTCCAACAGAGGTTTATCAGTTACTCTTTGAAACTCATTTTCTCCTTCACTGCATCTTCTGCCCAACATTTGGTGTTCTTTCATTATTTTTCTTTTGCTCATGTGAAAGACAAAAAGTGAGTTGTTGGAGCTCAGCTTTTTTTGACAAATCATTTTAATAGCATTATCAAAACTGCTAAGCTTGATTAGGCTTACTTAGAAATGTTTAACTGTTCCTCTTTAAGTCTTTTTCTTCTTTTTTTTGTGGTACTGGGGAGGGGATCAAACTCACAACCTTGTACTTACTAGGCCAGCACTCGAGCCACTGGGCCAAATCCCCAGCCCTCCTCTTAAAGTCTTAAACCTACGCTGTTCAGTGGTAGCACTTCTCAAACCTGGGAACTGTGATTAATACATAATTATGATTGCAATTAAATATATTGAATAACAAATAATATGAAAAAAGTTGACATATTTTAAAAATATTTTTGAAGTACTTACAGATAGTATTATACAATAGCATTATATAATGTAAAGGTCTTATATATCAATGTTATAGATGTATATGTAAAAATTTTATGTTCTCAAATTATCAGTATAGTACAAAAATTACCTAGCTCTCTGGGAAGCGCAAGGTGTAAGTTAGATTCCCCAGTACCAAAAAATATCACCCAGCTCTTACTCTCCCTTTTTGCCACCGTGAGTTTGAAAGCAGAATAAATAGTCTTTAAACTTAAAAATGTGAGGTCAAATAGAAATTCTTGGATAATAATAGTTCTACAGTAATAGTAAGGCTGTTTTTCTTAAAAGATTTTTTATTTTTATTATGCATTCAACTGCAGTTTTTACGAAAAATAAAAGATACAAAAAAATCATAATTGGCAGAAATAATACAGGATTTTTTCCCCCTGATAATCTGTTTGTATATTTAGAACTTTTAAGTTCTGAGAGTGAATTTAGTGCTAATATTTTAAAATTCTTTTTGTTTCAGGATTGTGGAACTGAAGGAGATGGTTTCTGATGTCAATCTCAGTTTCAATAAGCTTTCCTTTGTATCCTTGGAATTATGTATGCTTCAAAAATTGACTTTTTTAGATCTCAGGTAGTAATTGTTGGTATTGGTTGGCTTTTTAAAAATCGTATGTTGTCTTTAACCTTACCTGACTTGTCCTGGTGGTTATGCTTTCATAGGTAGGTGTGGATGCTGGCCTCTCACTAATTAACAGTAGTTGAGGGGAAATCTAAAATTAAGTATTTAGCAGTTATTTGAATAAGACATTCATCATTTGTAAGGATTTTATAAGTTGAGATAAGACAAAGTTATGTAACATATTCTTTAAATTCAGGTCTAGGAAACATGAGAAATCCCGTGCGTGAGGAATCCTGCTTTCAAACTGTTGCCTGGTGAAAGGAGATAGCACGGCCCTGGCCTGGCAGCTTTTGTGGCCTCCCTAATGGGAGCCTTCTTGGTTTCTAAATGTTACTGTGAGCACACAAGGCCAGAAGTAATATAGAACATCACAGCGGCCAACAAAGAGAAAAGACGCTGCTTTAGGGTCTGCAAAATAATAGAACGTTTAAACAGGTGCATTTGGACATGATGGGGTCAGAAGTGTGACGGTTCTTACCGGTCTGTGTGTCTGGCGGTAGGTGGTCACGTATGTGCCTGGAATGTGCAGCTGTATTTGTAAACCACATCTCTATTGCCTGGGCTAGCTGGGGGTATGGCTAAGTGGTGAATTGCCTGCTTGGCAAGTGCAAAGCTGTGAGTTCCATCCCCGATACCAAAGGAAAGAAAAAATAAAAAACAGCCCTCTCTATTGTCTGAACTAATTAAGCAACCAAAATTTATTTTCATGTCTGACAGCAATTAAGACTCTAGGAGCTAAAAACTAGCAATCAGCTTTGTGTTACTCAGTATAATATGGATAATAATTGTAGAAAAGAGCAGAGAAAATAAAGGACACAGGTTACAGTGTAGAAACTATGACGTATGGATTTGACTTAACAGATACCCACAGAAATAGGTTAGAGAGAATTTATTCACTTGTAAAAAATGATCATCTAGGTGCAAATAATTGTATCACAGAAGTTTCCTCTTACTGGTGGTTACACTGCCTCTTCTGCTATCCTGCCTTCCTGTTAACCCTTCTTTCAACACTGCCCCCATCGTTTCAGCAACAAATAAGATTCTCTGTATTTCTGTTTCATTGTAAGATCTTAAAAAATATGATTGTACAAATTGAAATTCCAAACTTAAGAGTAGAAAAGACTTGCTTAATACCTGTTGAGTACAAAGATCCAAGTTTCTAAATACATAGAATCTCTAACTTCCTATTTCATTTTATCCTATAACTTTTCAGTTCTTTTTAGGATAGAATTTCAAATCTACCTACAAGATATATGCATTAAAACGAAGAGGATATTTATTTCATATAATATTACAAACGTGGCCTAAAAGGCCCAGACTATAAGTATTATTGAACTCAATTTAAAGGCCTTAAGTGATTGATTTACAGTGTTTACCCTGTTACATCCGTTATCCAAAAGTTGACTTCATTGTAAGGTGGCTGTATATTGTTACGATTTGACACCAACCACATGCTTCAATCAGTTGATGGATTTGGAATTCTCAGAACTCAGCTGTAATATGATCATACTATATGTATTCACAAACACATCTGTCTTCTTTGCTCTTCAAAGTTTTAATTATAAGTAAACTTGCAGAAGTTTTCAAATACTGTAAATCATCTGTTTTTGTTTCTAATTTAGGAACAATTTTTTAAATTCTTTGCCTGAAGAAATGAAATCATTGGTAAGACTACAATCGATCAATCTTTCCTTTAATAGGTAAGAGACTGAATACATATAGTCATTACAGTCCTTCTGTTAAAAAAATGTATTTCTTACTGGGGAAACAACTAAAAGAGCCAGAAGACCCTTATTTTTGCCCTTAATTCAGTATGCAGATTTTCATTTAAATAATACTGAAAATGATGTTGGAATCTCACAATTGCTATCTAGCAGGATTTTTGTTTCCTTTTTACCATTTTGAGAATTCTGTGGTTTACTGGAAAGAAAATATACACAAATCAGTAATCGTTGCTTTAATGGAAGCATGTGCGTAGGCAAAGGTGTCGAAGGTGTAGAAACTGAGGCTTAGAAAGCAGGCATTTGCCAGGCACTCATGTGAGGCAGCCTGGGGGAGCCCACGGTGTGCATCGGGATGTAGTGGCGAGAGCAGAGCGTGTCTGAGAGACTCTGAGATGCTGCTGCTGGCCCATGTATCCAGGAGACCCAGGCGCAGCAGTGACAGTGAGCTGTAGCCAAGTAAAACTTAGATGTTTTTTTACAAACACTATCAAGATAACTGAAGGTAATCTAAGCACAGCTGACACTCCTTGCGAGCTTGAGGGTGCTGTACTAAGTACTTTGTGTGGCCTAGCTCATCCTCTGGTACATTCTGTTATTATGCCTGTTTACAAAAATCAGAGACTAGACATTCAGTCACTTATCCAAGGTGCACATAGATAGTCAGGGATGAGAAGCTGGAATTTGAATCTAGGTAGCTCAGTCTCCAGAAGTTGGGCTCTTAACTGGGTCATGTTGTTTGCTATGATGAAAATTGATTCTAGTAGCAATTTAATAAAAATGTTTAGTAGCTAGCATTTACTCTAACCCTCATAAGGCCCTCAAATACATTTATTGATGATTGATTTTGTACCTGGGATCGAACTCATGACCTTGCGCTTGCCAGGCAGGTGCTTATGCCGCTGAGCTAAATCCCCGGCTCAAATACATTTATTCAATCTGTCACTGGTTTACACGTTTAGTAGCAGTATCATGCCACGTGCATGGTGAGAAAGCTAATGCATTTTGTTGTTAAATATGCGTTATTTAATCTCTGTTCAGTCTGTTCCCGTGATTTGTGCTTTCTGATGATTATATTATTCTTGTCATTACTGAAAAAAATACCGACTCCTCAGATCCCTTCTGACTTTTACTGGTAAACTGAGTGATTGGTTTTCTGTTACGTTATCTGTTAAGCAGCCAGTTACACTGCAAGCAGTGTGTTTGGGAAAGCAGCAGAAACTCCGCAGCGTCTGTGCTAACAAGGAGAGTTATGTTCGTGGTCACTGTGTTCAGAGTTGGAGGAGGGTGAGAAGAGAGAGGCTCTGAGGGGCTGTTCTCAGCATCTTACTCCCCTGGGGCTCAGAGCTGTCCTCAGTCTCTCTCCTCTGTTACTGTTTTCTGGTTTTTTTTTTTTAACCTCAAATTGGCAAAAACAGGAAGCAGAATGTGGGAAATGAAAAGCCTGCAACTGTAAAGCTGCCTGCCAGCCTGTTCTTTTCCAGTCCATGTAGCTGTTTACCTCGTGCTGAAACTGCAGCAGTGTTGCCTCCGTGATTTGTGTCAGTTGAGAGCTGTCAGCCTCCCTGTCGGTCCCAAGCTGCCTACAGGCTGCCTCAGACCAGGATGCTACTGTGAGGGTCCCAGGCGAGGAAGTCTGGTCCTCTTAGAACCCAAAGGGTACTCGTTTTGGAAGCCACATTCAAAGTAAAATACAAACCTCAAAGTTTACCTAATATAATGGCAGTGATTTGTAAGAAGTAAAAGGGAACTCAGGAAGAATACCTGTGTAAAAGCATTAGCTAGAGAATCCTGGAGAATTTCCTGCTGTCCTGTGAACAAAAAGCACAGAAGACCTGACCCTGAGCCTTTGGGTGATTTTTATGCTGTCAGCCATAATTTGTAAGCTTGTCCATTCAGTGTGTATTGCAAGGTTTCCAAAAGTAACCCATTTTCCAGAAAATGCGAATGTAGGTATTATACTGGATATAAATAGAATATATTAAAGCCTTATTTCATGATATGAAATTTAAGCTAATCTGTTTTAGGGAAAGATTTTCCTTCTGATTCCAGGTGCTCTGTTCATATATGAATAGGTTCAAAGTCTTGCCGGAGGTTCTGTATCATATCCCCACCCTGGCGACGATTCTGATCAGTAACAATCAGGTTGGGGCTCTGAATCCTCAGCAAATGAAGATGATGGAAAACCTGACAACCCTGGACCTTCAGAACAATGACCTTCTACAGGTTCCACCAGAGCTCGGGAACTGTGTGAGCCTGAGGTAACTGCACGGTCTGCTGACCTTCCATTCGCAGCTTGATGTGCTGAAGTGGTGTGTTTTTTCATGTTTTAATCTGGGAGAAAGTTGAAGGAACTTAATATCCTGTTACAAATAACAGTTGATGCAATTTAGAATCCCATTACTACTGGCTTTTGGATTTTACCAATACTTTCCACTTTGTTTATATGGTATTGTGTGTGTATAACAATCCTAATTATTTCTACTACCACTTTTCTCATCATTCCGTAAATGTATGTTTATAATCTGAAACTACTGCCTAAAAGTGTTGGATACGAGCTTTGCACACAGGGATTTTGAAATCTGATCGCAGACGCCACCATTTCACTCCTTTACTTGTGCCCGTCCCTCAGTCTTCGCCTGGCTTTCATTGGTCATCAACCCCCCAATCCCCTTTGTGAACACTTGCCCGAAGGAAGCTTACCCAACACACGTTTTCCAGGAGGCGCACATGTGCTTAGGCACTCAGACAGCACTTCAGCACTGCGCCTGGGGGCCACCCACACAGTAAATCACCACCAAAAGGTACAGGGATTTGCAAAATGTGGCATTAGGTGATGGTACAGAAAAGTCATTCGTTCACAGTATGTGAGCTGAAACAAGAAAGCAGGTCAACCACACCGGGCAGGCCACTCCAGCGTTGTGCTACTCTGTGCGTGTCCGAAGGACCTCGCAAATCCCATGCACGTTGCTTTTGAGGTTTCCAGCAAATTAGTGATTTGGCAGATTTGCATGTATGGAGTCTGTCACTAATGAAGTTCAACTGTCATTAACTCGTTTTTTTCTAGGAAATCTCCAAAAGAATTCCTAAGAAACAGATATTTGAAGATATAATTTAGGTCAACTATATAATATAGTCTGAGTCTTTTGACTTTTGTTTATATTAATTATATTATAAAAATATTCATTAAATGATAAAAACTAATTTAAAAGTCTTCTAATTGAGGGTATTTCACTAATTGTATGAAGGTACCAAAGTACCAGTCCCTAAGTCTTTAGCAGAATGTGTAAATAGAGTATCTGTACATGTGTGCACCTGGGCGAGGACGAGAGAGGGTGGCCTGGCGTTAGTGGTTCGCTGCTGACATTGCAGCCCACAGCGTGGATGGACATGGTCAGCCTGCTCTCTCTGTCCAGCTCTGTTTGTTCGCTCCGTGTATGGCTGTTGTAAGGTTCGGAGGAAGCCTGACAGAGCAGTGGTTCAAGTCACAGTTCCTCTACTGGGTGCAGTGTGATGTTAGTCAAGGCCTCCTTACCTGCTTTGATTTGTGTCTTCCCATCTGCGAACAGGGAATGTTAACAGGGTTGTTAAAACAATTGAGACAGTATAAATAAATCAATGCCATCCTGTTCACATAATAATTAGTCCACTAATATAGTTCGAGTTAGCATAGTTGTAATTCCAACTGTTTAAAAGCTCAGATTTGAAAAGAGAAAAATAAAAAAATACAGATTTTACTTACAAATTGCCAAGAAAATTTATTTTTATGAAAAAAAAACCTCAATGGTGGAAAATGCCTTAAGCTCTCAACTTCTGTTTTATTTTAGAACATTACTGCTGGACGGAAATCCGTTCCGCATTCCTCGAGCAGCCGTGTTAGCCAAGGGAACGGCTGCTGTCCTGGAGTACCTGAGAGACCGAATTCCCACTTAGACTGCAGATCCTACCTGGCTTTGGTCAGCTTCATTCTTAGGAGGGTGCATTATTTTGTTTTCGTATCATTGTAAAAGTGATTGATATAGCTGGTCCTGCAGTTTCCGGGTGTCACCAGCCATGGGTGTTGTTGGCCTGGGCTAGAATCACTGCCACTAATGGAGCTTTCCTGACAGCTGATGTCTTCCTGAGCCCTGCTGTGTCTGCAGGGCAGCGGTACCCACGTGGTGCCCGCAGTGTTCAGACTGGAGGGGGGTCCACTCAGGGCCTCTCCTGCTCGTGTCACGCCCGTGGCATCGTGGCGCTTTCTTCAAAATTTTGTGAGATTTTGTTCAGTATGATTTAATACTTTTAGGGCTGGGGATTTAGCTCAGTGGCACAAGTGCAAGATCGTGAGTTTGATCCCTGGTACCAAAAATTAAAAAAAAAAAAAAAAACCACCTATGATTTAATACTTTTGTAATACAACATTTTTGTAGAATTGGATTTTTCCCATATTTTCTTTTTTGTATTCTAGATAATGTGACTAATTGTTTTGACTCTGACCAGCCAATTTGTACCTTTTATGAGATAGAAAAATCAATTTTACTGAATATTGTTCTTTGACATTTAAAAAAAATAAAAGTTTTGTTACTCATGGTAAGATTTTTATGATGTAGTCAGCCCTGATAGAAGTTTTACATTAATGCTCCCTTGTTTTTATTTTAATCTAGTTGACATGTTTGATTTCTAGTGATGAAATAGCTCTTTTGTCTGTTTTAGAAAATCATTTCATCAGGTTTGCTGATTTCACAGAAATGCCCCTCAAGACGTAGAAGTTGAAGAGAAAGTAGAAATAGCATTGTGACCTCTGCCAGCGACGCGGCCATTAGGGAAATGTGCGAGGGCTGCTGTGGCTGCTGCAGTGACTCCGCCAGTCCTGGTGGTTTACACGACGGCTTCGCCTGCCCCGTGCCACAGCGAGGTCAGAGCCGCGCATGTGCCTCTCCATCAGCGCGCCAGCCTTTAAATGCCTTTTGACCCTTAAGAAAAAGGTATTGAGCCTCCCTTAGCATTCGAAAGAGGGCTGCCGCAGCAAGGGGTGACACGCAGCGTCCCGCAGCCCGCAGGGGCGCTGTGTCACAGCTCACGGGGCAAGTGCTTGCAGAGCTCGAGCCCCAGGCTGTGTGCTGATGCAAACTTGTGTTCATTTTTATTTCCAACACTTCAGTTTTAAAATTTGTTTGGAGTCCTGATAAGACAAGCAGCCATGCAGTAATTTTCTAAAAGGGAATTTAACATGGATAAACTCGATTTAATAGAAGTTAGATGTAAAGTTTTGTTTACACCAAAATCATCAGGAGTAGGTTGGTGTGTCGTTGGACACGTTTCTCCTGAGCACTCACTTCAGTACGGGGATTGCAGCAGGCAGATGCGATTTAGGTAACTTTGGGTGATAGAGGCATGTTTAAATTATGAAAATACTCATTGCTAATGAAGATAAATGCTGCATGTTGGTAATAAAAAGCATTTTTCACACATCAATCAGTGTTTGTTTTTGTGTTGAGAGAAACATTTTTATGTTACAACTGTGACAGTAAACGACGCTTTACAATAAGGTGACATTTTATTATTTATACAATAAAGAGACTTTTATGTTATTCAAAACACTTTTTTTAAATACTGAAAAAGTTGAGTACACCAGAGCCGAAAATGGCTCTGCCGTACACTGCACAGCATTAGTGTAGTCCCTGTATTTTGTATCTGTACAGAAAGCATCTTCAAAATGCGTTCTTGTCACACTGTACACCTCCTGGACCAGGGTCAGTACGTGAAAGAAAACTGGCGAGTACAGCTTGCGTTTGCAAATCTACTGACAAAGTCGTGAATTTCACCGATTCCGTCAATTTAAAATATAGATTCATAGGACTTCTTTGCACATAAAATGAAGTGGCTTCCAAGGTTGTTATGGTCTCATACTGCAAAAACCGTTAAGTACATTCACCATCTCTGTTAATAAAGTAGTAAATACGTCTTCATTCAGTTTTATTTACATCAATATGTAGTTCAACTAAAAAGTACTGTTAGTCATGGTACAGTATTTTAACACATACAAAAAATGACAGTTTTTATATATAATTTTAAGCTCAAAATCACAATTATCTCAAAATATTAATTACAATACAGCCATTTCAATTAAACATGTCATGATTTGATTTTTTTTATAAAATGGTAAAACTTTTTATTAAAGTAAGCAATTTATTTTGAATTGGCTAGAGTACACCCAAGTAGAAAATCTTAAATGTTAAGAGGTGTTTCCTGCCCCCTCCCACCCGAATTTGTATACAGCCACCTAGGCTAGCAAAGAGACAGAAAAGGCCCCAATTTATAAAGATTAAGCCTCTTTTGCTATACTGCTGTGGCTTGGTTCTTTCATAAAAGCTTTACAAGGGGAGTATCAGTAAACTATGCCATGGAATGCATGCATCAATATACAGTATGTCTATGTAAAATGTCCGTTTTTACTAATGCACATTAAAATGTTCACAAAGACCACAAAAGAAGTCAAAGAAAGAAGCACTTTATCTGCCCAATACGTGTTGTAAATTTGAAAACTACTTGAGGGTAGGATGGATTTCTTTGAAATCAGATGCCCAATTCCAGTCCTTTCTCTGACTGAAGCTCTGGTTTCTAGGCCTTAAGATGTCGCTGTTGTGCTGCACATATGGTAGTGAAGTGAGATGTGAAAAGAGTACGAATCGATAGAGACGCTTCATTTTACTAAAATATGACTCAAAGTTGCATCACTGCTCAGGAATTTTTCTTAAACTTACAGGAGAGTGAAATATTTCACTAACAACTGTATGATCTCCAGTGGAAAAATCTGTGTTTGGCATATAAAAAATATATAGGAGGAATTAGAATGTAATTTTATAGAATACTCCAAAAGAATGGAAATAAAAAAATAGATAATGAAAAAAATAATTTTTGTAGGTACTTAAAACCTAAAAAGTATGTAGTAGCTTTTACTTTAAATTGTTCTTAACAAACCAAAAATCATAGCACTTTACAGTCACTTCTGTTTAATATTTCTCTGAGACCATAGTTCATCTTACTAGGGTTCACTGGCTGGGAAGTATGTTTGAGCGGGTTGCAAAATGGGAAAAATAAAATTATAAAACTGGTACTTCCAATAAACTGCAGTAAGCATACAATATCCCTGTACAGGGTCATTAATTCACAGACCAGTCGATTTACCTCTGATTTTCCCGACCTTGGGAAAACTCCGTCTTCTAGCTGTAGATGTCATCGCCTTCGCGCCTCCATGTATCCCTCTTGTACACAAGCACACCAAGAACCCTAATTGGCTCTTCAGATAAAAGCTGTGTAATTTATCTGTCACTTCCCTTTCTCTTCATTCCAAACTGAAAATAGGCTTGCATTTTCCAGGAGGAAAAACATAGTTAAAGCAAAATGCCTAGTTGTTAAAGAGCAGAAGTATTAAAAATTTATTGCATTCCACTGACACTAGGTGTCATCAAAGCTAAAGGATTTATCAAGAGCAAAGCTTCACATATGCCTGTTCTTTCTGAACTGAACCAGAAGTCTTTCCCACATTTCAAGACCACCAAGAGTCCTCTGAGTGGAAAGACTACAAATATTGAAAATAAATTTATTTCAATAATATATTCTGAAAAGAAAGTACTTTTCCAGCCAGTATGGGAACTGCTTTAGAGTTTGTCTGCCTGAGTCTCATCTTGGATTTCCTGTGGACTTCACAAAAATGAGCTACAATTTCCCAACCAAATAAGAGACATTCTTCAGTCCAGGGCTAGGGAAGTCTTAAGAGGCATTCAGAGAGACAAAGAAATACAATGTGATTTATTTAATCCATTTGTCAAATGCTTTCCTTAATTTAGCTATCACAAAAGTCAGCTGGCCTGCACGCATGGGCATTGCTAACCTTCAGCTGTGCAAACAAAGACACAAAGACCCTCCTATGTACGCGTGTCTACATGTAGACACAGAACCTGAGTCACAATAAAAGTCTGTAATATAAGAAAACTTTTCTTAATGTAGGAAAATAACCTTTAAAAAGCCAAAAAATACCTTTGTACAATAGAAGCAGCTAACTTTAAAACTTCAGTGTGCTTATTATCAGCAAAAAAAGGGTTAATTTACATTTGATAATTTTCTCAGTGATAGCTGAGATAACCACATTTTGTATTTAACATCTATAGGCATTCCCCTGAATTCATCCATTTTTCTAAAGACAAAAACCATAAAAAGGAAACTATACACACATTCAAATGAGTCCTGTTTAATTGCTGACAAACTGTGCCTGTTATTTATTTTTTTTCCTGACTATTGAGGACATAGGGATTTGGGGTTTAAAATAAGCTACAGTATCTGTTATCAAGAGAAATACTGTGAAAACATTTTGCAGACCTAGGGGCCAAAGTCTACCTGGAGCTACACGTTTAGGCTCTCAGTCTTAAGACTGAACTCTTCAAAACCCCTTTCTCCACACTGCCGTTCCTTCGCTTTCATAAAAGGCTTCTTCCTTTTTCATGCTTAAACACGTGGTCGTTCCAGCTGGAGCCTCTGTGCATGCAGCTGCCAGCTAGAGTACCCTCCTTCCTCCCTACTCCTGTCTTTAGTTTTCTCCAGGAGCTCAGTTCTCCAGAACAATTCCTTGGCTTCCCCTTTCTGTGTCATCTCTTTTTGGAGGAAAAGCTGCTTAAATGTCCTCACTGTCTGGTCACTAGATAGAGATTTAAGGCTCAATTTAGGAATACTGATTCCCTGGGCTACCTCTCAGATATATACTGATGATATTTCATAGAAAGGTGAGCCTAGGGGCAGTGGGGGCTGCCCCTGGTGAATTCCATTAGTTATGTGTTTATGTCAGTCGGTCACTGTCATCTTGGGCTGAGAGAAGCCATCTGAAGCAGAAGCTCATCCGGGCCAGGAGGGCTCTGCATACTCGCATCTGCAGCTGAAGGGTTCTGGGCAGTTGCCTTGAGAGCTGTCTCTCCTTCCTGGACAGTGAGCCTGGTTTGGGGACAGGATGCCAGAGGGTAAGGGAGTTTTGGCATTAGCAAGGGACCTGGCATCCCTTCCTGCCTTTTTATTATGACACTTGCCTGAGAAGGATTTTGCATTGTGCAGAAGGCTTAAAGCAGAGTCACACATTCTCTGCCAACAGGCTTGTTGCCATGGAAACCAATGCAGAAAAATGAAAATATGACAAGAGGCGAGGAATTAAAATGTGGGAAAAAGAACTGCTAGGGAGTTGCTTTCTACTGGCAACTTGGGCATTCAGGATTTAAACAAAGAAGCCACTCATGTGGCCAGGTCGGTGAACATGGACCACATGCCTTGCTGACAGGGAAGTCAGGGAGAAAGCAGTGCGGAGCTTGTAGCTTGGGTAAGGGCAACTCCGTGACATCCGGTTCCACTCCTGGCAAAGTTAAGCTCTTCAGCCCCAGTGTTCAATCAACGGTATGATCAAACACACCCCTCGGAAAAACCTATCTGTGCTCAGCTTCACAAACAAAAGCAGCCTAAAAGCAGCCTGCTCTAACAGCTCCCTTCTAACCTTCAAAGCCAGCACGTCACCTGACAAGATTATTGCCCGCCTGGCCTCTTATTGCTTGAAACATCTTTCCAAATATCAGAAAACAATGAGGGTAGCAAACATACACGCTCCCCTCCCCCAACAAGATAAGCTGTGACAAGTACCCTAGAATCCACTTCTTTTTTTCTTTCTGGTATTGGGATCAAACTCACGACCTTGCATTCATCAGTCAGGTGCTTATGCTACGGAGCTAATTCCCCAGCCCCTAGAATTTACTTCTTAAGGAAATGACGGCTCCACCCCACTTGATAGAAGGGCTCCCTGTTCTGGACTTGATAATAAACTGATGAATGCCAACTCTAGGATTCCAGGAAAATCTTCAGCGAGGATTTAAGTTTCAGCCTCAGCAGAGAAAAACAGACCTGTGTGTTGGACTTTGAGGGTCTCCATGGGAACTGCACCTGTGTTATCCCCTCAGCTTCCCAAAAGGTTATTTCCTGAAATACTATAATTCATGCCTTATTCCCGGGGCTGCAACCTGGGCCTGTATTAAAATGCAATTACAGTAAATTTCTGGGGAAAGGTCACACCGCAGATGACTTGATTCCACCCTTCCCAGGGAGCAAAGCTTCAAACAGTAGTAACACCCTCCACCCTACCTCCTCCTTCTTCCCTCAGACACATCCAGAGAAGAGTCTAGAAACACCACATCCTCCTGGACCACAGGGAGGGAGAGAAGCAGGGTGCTCTTTGTGTAGGAAGTACACAGAACGCAGATTTCACTAGAAACACTTTCCTGCTAATCCCTTTTCTCATGACCTCCTGACCTATCAGAGCTCCTTACTGAAGCTTCTCCCAACCTTCCAATTTCGAGAGAGAAAAGGCCCGTTAATTATCTTCCAGAAGTATTTTCAGAACCCCGGAATCCAATAAAACACCTGAATTTTCTCCCACTTGTAATCTGGAGGCAGACAGAGTTCCAGTGCATTTCAGGAGTGAAGACGTCCCTGCTTGTTTTTGGCTGCTGGGAACACTAGACAGAGCCCTGCTGCTTTACTAAGAACAGGGAAGCACACTGCTTTCTGACATAGGCAATAAAGCAATGGTATCTTCACAAGCAGGCACACCTTTGAATTTGTCAAGATCAAGAGGAGACTGAGGCTTTTCACTTCTATACAATCTCTTAAAGCTCTGCTGATGCCCAGAGAGAGACAGGAACTAAAGAAGGATTTCCTTTGGCAGTAATGGGTCCGATCTCTGAGATCACCTGACATCTGACCCTACTTAATAATTGTCCCCATATTTGTTCGTTCCTCAGGCAAGAATTTAACATTTTGCAATAAATCTTGTAACATATTGAAAATTAAAATTGTGTATCTTTAGTTTTTCTAAACAAGTTGACTTAACCTTTCAACTCTGTAAGGTTATACAAGTGGTTCTCCGCTGTGTTGTGGACCTTAAAACGTCAGAGACTTAATTGTAGGTTTTTTCCTAGTTTATCATCTAGCGTAGTATTTCATTCATAAGGGATTGAGCTCCCTCATTAGGATTAGTTCACTGCCATAGACATTTGGAGATTAGAGATTTTGAACCATTAGTAGCCTAATGACTCAGTGTGGCAGGCATTTGTCTTCTAAGCAACTGAGTTAAAATCCAGTGGCTTTTCTGTCTTGGCCAATGAATATATATAGAGATATAGGGGCTTTTTAAAAAATACCTTTCACCTGGCTGTCCAGCAATATCTCCAAAGTGTTATCTGAAAGTCAAGAGCCTTTGAGTATTTTCAAAGCACAATCTTATTTTCAACTGTAAGCAAGCCACAGAATCCACTGCGTGTCTTTGATAAAGTCATCTTTCCTAAGTTAATGCAAAGGTCCAGGCACTGTTTGCACCTGTCTTTATCACGCTGCTGCCGGCCCACCTCGTGACTAATCCCAAGGGGTTAGGATGCAGGTCCTGCTAACCCTGAGTGAAACACTTTGACTTTTAACTTTCGCAAATGAAGACTCTGGGATTTTGTTGGAAATAAAAGTTTCTACTCTGCACCTTGCCAGTGTAATGCAATATCTGATAGGAGTCTTCTCGGGACCGGCTGCTGGGTTCCCACTGGCCACTGGACAGGCATATTTGAGGACTTGATGTCTGTCTGCCTCCTTCTAGGCGCTCTGTAGTTTATTGTATCTTAAGTGCCATTCAAGTCATTTCTTTCTGAATCATACCTGTCTTGTACTCTCCTTACACACAAGGCCTCCTCCTAAGGATGGGAATGTTTGCTCTGTGCTTAACTTTAGGTGCACGGTACGTGTTTAGAATACATGTGTCCATGAGAAGTATGTACGTTTTTTATTAGGCGCTTAAAACATGAATGATTCTTTTAATGAAAACATTTCAAGGGACGCTAAAGGTGATTCTTTCCTACCCTTGGGTGAATTCCTTCTGTCAGAGCAGTAGGACTTTGATATCAAACTTTAAGATACCTGCTGCCTGCTGACTCTGACCCCAAAAGATGCCTCCTCGGAGGGACAAATCCAAAGGGCAGCCGAAAGCTGGAGGTCACCTGGCCTGTCACTGCTCCTCCCCCGCATGGCTCATTCAGGTGACTCTGCTTCCAGTGTCAACCACACTTGGGCTTTTTGGAAAAATTTTTATCTATCATCTCTCTATCTCTATTATCTAGCAATAATGCATCATTCTATCTATCTAGCTCAATCATCTAGCTACCCTCCATCCATGTTCTATTGTCTATCAATCATCTATCTATGTATCTATCTATCTATGTATCTATCTGTCTATCTATCTATCTATCTATCTATCTATCTATCTATCTATCTATCTATCTATTCATCCATCCATCCTAGCTGTCTATCATGATCTCTCTCCAGCAGCCTGCCTTCATCCTTCATAATGGTATTAAAAACTGTTTCTAATCCACATCATAAACACGGTAAAGCTGAAAAAAACCATTTGCCTTTTTATGAGGCCTTGAGAGAAGCGACAGCACACTGTTCCGTTCTCCCCTCGCACTTTGCCCCCACACAGTGGCATTTATTAGACTTTTTAGGCCCCCCTTCGAGTGTTTCTTGAGGGTGGAGCCATGGTTTATTCATACTGTTGTCTCTCACCATTCCCGGAACTGGAACGTAATCCTTCAATCACGAACATTTGATGGTTAAATTGAACGGGCAGTAAGAAAAAAATGTTTTTAAATCACCGATTTTTGTTCTTTTAAACAAAAGATAAACATGCAGGCTGGAGGGCAAAGCTCAGCGGAGCTGCTGTAGGAGAGAAGGTCTTCTCCACCCCGGGCCCCGCGGCCTGAGCCCAGCCAGCCAGCGCCGGGCTCCAATAGGGCAGCATCCTGGGACACAGACTGCTGATGCAGCAACAGCTGCCAGAAATAACAACGCTCAGATGTTTAAGAGTTGATGTCAAAAGTCTAGAGGGACCGCAGCATATCAGGAAGAGAAGAAAGAGCAGACACACTATTAGGGGATGGGGAGAGGAACTTTCAAGCAGGTTTCTCATCATTCTCGGTAAAATGCTTCCCTGTCTTTATTGTCTACCAGAATCTGTCCTCAGAAGCTGAGCTGGATTAGGGGAGGATGAAAACGGCGATGAAACAGAAAACAGGACAAAGAAAAACGCCAAATGCTGTATCTGAAAGAACAGAGCAAGAGGGCGCCTGCCGCCTCCCGGAAGGCCCATGCATCGTCGTCTCCCCAGCTGTTCTGGGGAGATGGAACTTCCAGAAGAAAGGAAGCCAGTTTGGTGAGTCAGCCGGCTGCAGCACCCCAAAATGTGCAGGCTGGAGGCCACGCGGTCAGAAAGCAGCGGCCCACTGGTGATGGTACACGCACAAGGAAACGCTTTCCTTTGAAGGAAAACTAGAAGACTTTAACAGGGAGCAAGCTTTCTGTTCCCTCGGTGCTCGCTTTCCGTGGGCAGAAGAAAGAAAAGATTAGATGGTCACAGAGAAACTGCACGAACCCATAAATTAGCAGGGCTTTGATGGAATTAGCAGAACTGAACAGAAACATTTAGGAGAAGAGGCCAGGGGAGACCATCAACTTCCTGTGGAATCTGGCTTTCACTTTCCAAGATGCTTTTTGAAATACATTCCCCCACTCAGTTCATGATAAGATAAAATCTGACTATAACATTATGCTGATGACCGGTGTACACAGATAAAACGAAAGATGAGGCGTCACAGCAGCTAGCTGCTTGGGGAAGTAAAACTTCGCAGGGATTCAGAGCGGAGCAGGTTACAGCCTCACAGGGCGAAGGTCACGCCAGGCCAACAGCTCCCGAGGCTTGAGTTTCAGAGTGAGCATTTCAGAAAAGTAAAACTTGAGTGATTTGTGGGACATATGTTCCCACGTATAAGGAATGAGCACAAGGGGACAGAGTGTGCTTCAGGGGATGGGAGGTCGGCACAAAACATTTGGAAAACACAAGGAGGTTAGAGAAGAATTATTAAACTGGTAGATGTGATCATTAAATCGAACGATTATTCAAAGCACTGATGTCCAAAGCTAATATATATATATATATATATATATATATATATATATATATATACACACACACATATATGTTTATATACATCACATGTATAATTTTGAGACAGGGTCTGGCTATGTAGCCCAGGTAGACCTTGAACTTATGGTCATCCTCCTGCCTCAGCCTCTTGACTGCTGAAAGGTTTGCAGGCTTAAAAATCTACTCTGAACTTGTGGTTGTCAAGGTCCAGGGACAAAAATGTAGATATTATATCTCCATCTAGTGGTTATTTCTTTAACTGCAGGCACGATCCTTCTAAAAAGTACAGGAATGTATGCGCCTCTATGGGAGCATTATAGTGTGTGTCAGACTTGAATCCAGTAATTTAAACTGAGGGTTTTATTGGGGTGAAACGTCATTTATTGCTCTTTATCAAGGCGGGTTACAGAGAGAAAAATGGGAGCTCTTTCTCCCAAGGAATTTTTTAAAGAGAAAAACTAAAGAATAAAACAAAGAGTTTCAAAATAGGCTAGTGGGAGACTAACAGTAATTAATACAATGTTCATTGTTATAGTCATAATAGTTGTTCTGACTACAAGCTATAGGCATGAAATGCTCCCAAGGGCTGTAAAAACAGTGTTACCTCTTTCCTGAAGGGAGACAGAGGTCCTCGGATGACTTAGGGTAGAACCAGACTTCTCATCTCTCCCCAGGATTTTAACCTGTTCTGCATTATTTGGTATTGGTTTGTATTTCAGAAAAAGGCTCCAATAAGTTTTTCTGAGGTGCCTTGCAATGGAAGTGACTTAAAAACAAAACAAAACAAAACAAAACAAAACAACAGTGACCACTGCACTGCACAAACAGCTTCCAGAGATGCACAGCGATTGCACAGGATGTGTTTCTCAGGTCTGCCTGATGTTCCACTTTGATGTGTTCTCTTGACATCTGGAACATCAGGAAAGAGGCCAGAGACCAAGGAGAGCTGAAAGAGTCCTCTCTGCACCAGGAGAGAAGTGGGGAGAAGACCCCAGGCTGGCGGGCAAGGGGCTCCGAGCAGAGCTGGAGCCCAACTCCGTCCTCCTCCCTACAGAGATGGCATCTGTCCCTTTTTCCCCGCCTGGCCTGTGGTGCCCTTCCTCACCCACTGTCCCCAGATGCCCCCACTTCCCATTCTGAAAGCCTCTGTCACCGTAGCAGAGCCCTGATTCCTGCCCAGCGCCCTCTCTCAGTACCCAACCTTTCCGTCCTACCGATGTTGCCATGTGGACCCGGGCACGAAGTGGCCTTTCAGGGGTCCTGCTGCCACCTTCTAGCCCTTCAAGGTCGACTCATGACCTCCACGGCATTCTTAATCAAAAGCCCCAGGAAAAGAAGACTGCGTTAGCCAAACCAGAGAGCTGGGGCCTTCTCCTTATAAAAAGAACTTGCATGCAGAGGGCAGCATGGGAGAGGCCAGTATTCGTCGTCGTCTAGGCTTAGGTGATGAAAAGTCCCTCTGTGCTGGAATCCATTCGCCACGGACTCAAGAAGAAACACAGAGCAAGTATTTGTGAGAGCAAGTTAAGAGAGAGATGTTTTACTTTGCAAGGAAATTGCACTCCTGCCAGGTAAAAAAAGGGACGGCAGTCAGGAGGTCACCCGGGGGGGCCCACCCTGCTTAGACAGCTCTTCCCTTCAAGGGCTGGGATCTGTTTTTTTTTTTTTTTTTCTTCCAAGGAGAAATCTGATGAAGCCAGGGTTCCCGGAAGGCTAGCAGAACATTCCCTCTCCTCCCCCATCGGCGGGCCACATTCCGGGCCCTATAAAAGTTTGTGGAGGGGAATGAGATTTTATCAAGGTAACCTTAGTTGTTTTGTAGTCTAGCTGGATTGTCAATTACACAATGATGCTAATTCTTTTTTTTTTTCTCTCCTTTCTTCTTTTTTCGTTTTCTTGTGGGATTTGAACCCAGGGCTTTGCACATGCTACCGAACTATCAACACTGACCCTGGAACTGCGGCAGAAGGCTGATGCGCAGGCCCCACTTTCCTCTTTCCAAAGGGCAGCACAAGGTAGCAGTTAAACTCTTGAGCTCACAGGGCTCAAACTCACTCCTCTGATCCTAGCCTGATTTGTTTCATGATACCCTCGTTCTTCTGCACCCCCAAACTGTAGAAAGAGCGCAGGCCGAGTAATCTACTGTGGACAGTGAAAGAATTTTAAAAAAGAGCCCAAAGCCAGACTCAGCCGCACTCTGTTGCTCCCTCCTTAGCCCCATGTCCTGTGAGCGCGGGTTCCCGAGACCTCAGCAAAACAACAGGAGCGGACCTGAGGATCCCTGTGATGCTGAGAGCCAGGCTCTGAGTTTGTGTACTCATTTCTCTGGGATATTTTCCCGACAGCGAGATGCACAACTTCTTCCCAGCAGAGATAAAACCTGAATAAATCAAAAGTCTAACTATGGTATGCAAAGGCCGTGTCTTAAATGCACAAAACCCACGTCTTAAGTGTTTTTGGACAGTGTTAAGGTCTTCAGAACACATAAAAGAGAAATTAAACATAACCACCACGATGGCACCGAAGGCCTAAAGCTCTCAGAAGGAATGCCTGCAAGAGGAAGAAGAGCAAGTTAAGATGATTTTTCTTTTCTTTTCTTTTTTTTTTTTACAGCTCTGAGAATGGTGAGCAAATGGAGAGCATAAAAGGCTGATGGCTAACAGTGTGCCAGGTGGACAAAGAATTCCAGTTTCTTTTGATATTTATGAAGTGCACGTATGGGCCTGGCCAGTCCTCCGTTTAATCAATTTGTGAATGAATATTTACAGAGCACCTGCCATGCTTCTGACACCAAGGCTTTATGAGTACAGGGTAAGCAGGACGGTCGTGCCATCCAGAACTTTCTGTTCAAGGCTTCTTTCTGCTAAGGGCTGTCTGATCCTCTCTCTCTCAGGAGCACACAGTTGACAGAAGCGGGAAGGGACCACCAAGAGGCTGGGACCTCAGCGCCGCGTGAGGCCACTGCAGGACTGCAGGACCCCACAGCACCCAGAGCAGAAGCCCTTTCCTCCTGGGGTGAGGGACGCTTTTGTGGTCGTGGTGCTGTTTCAGCCTGACCTGGAAGCCTGTGTGTGATTTCGGTGCTTTGTGAAGGGTTTGGGCACAGGCTGCCCAGGGCAGAAGACACCGTGGAAGAGATATCCCTAGATTTGAAGGTTAAGCAGCTGTTGATGTGGCTATGAGGGACCCAACTTCTTAGAAGCAGTATTTTCATGAGATCGATGGGCCAGCATGCAGGATAAAAAACAAAAACAAACAAACAACCCCCCCCCCCAAAACCAGTTCTTGACGCACAGGTGAAAGAAGAAAATATGAAGGGCAGCGAGCTGCACTGCGGAATTGCATTTCCGATTCCTTCTAACCCTGGGCTACAGGGACTGCAGTACTCAAGACGGCCTGCAGGGGGCGCTGGTCACAGGAGGGCCCTTAGGTGACCTCTAAGATTGTGGAAGGATTTGGTTTTTAACTGTCTGTTCCTATTGCCTTCTCTCCTTCTGTCAGGGGTTCTAGGCACAGAGCTGGACCAGACTGAAGGACACTATACTTCATTCCATTCCCCTTTCTCTTTAGAACTTCACAAACTGACAAACCCATGGCCCATCCTCCAGAGACCTAAGAGGTTCTGCTTTCTACTGACCTTGATCGTGAGGGTATTCACCTTGCAACAGCTGGGTTCGCCAGCGTTTTCATCCCGCTGCTGAGCATTGAAATGACCTCCCAGGGGCCACAGAACCCTCCACAGCCATGACTCCCAATGGGTCACCATGTTCACACCCCAAGAGATGCCACAAGCTACAGACGCCATTGCCTTTTCCTTAGGACGGACAGATTCAGGACAGGGACCAAGGGACTCACCCCCCTGCCTCGTACTGTCTGGATCTTCTTCCTCCACTTGATCGTGAGATTCCGTGCAGAGCAGACTACGCTTTATTTCTTGCAATACCTGGTGTTGATGCTCAATAAATCATCTTATTAGAATATTTATCATCATTGCAATGCACATTTTTGTTATAGTCTTCTACAAAATGTCTCCAAAACGTCACCAGTTCATGAGGAACATACCTTAGGCTTCTGGGATTCAGCCACACTACATGTTTCCCTCTGGAGAGAATACATGCATTGGTGGGTAAAAATGAGTTCCGTGTAGAGACCTTTCACTCAGGTGTAGAGACCCCTGGCTATCTACTAGGCTGCTTAGACTTCATTTTATTTTGAAGAATGAAAAAAAAATTCAGCACAAACAATACACTTGTACAACCCCAATAGAAAAATACATTCGAAACTAGAGAAATAGTGGAAAGTTCCTTTAACTTGTTTCCTTAGCAATGGTTCCTATACCCGCTAGGATTATGCTAAAGGATGAAAATCAGAGAGAGACTTAAAAAAAAATGAAATAAAGCTAGGTTTAAAAATTTCACCCGTGGAAATTGGACCCATGACTTTTCTCTGAGTCAGTTGGTTCCAATGCTTGTCTTGCAGGAGTCATAGGATTTTGCCCTTTTTTGCCCATATACGGGCTGCCTGAATTTCACAACTGATTGCTCTCTGAGGTGCTGCTATGAACAAAATTAGGCCCCGCAGAGGCATGTGAGCTTGGGGTGAAACTCAGGCAGAAACACCCACTTAATGTGCGACTGCCTTAAATGAGAGTCGCTTTTTAGAACTTGCTTAGCTTTTAACATGCCATCACAAAGATCATGAGATGGAGGCATTATTGCACGGAGTCCAACTGGAGAGACCAAGTATCTGTAGAAATACCCTAAAAGTGAGAACCCGTAAATGATTCCCCTTTTCTCCTTGTTTCTCTCAGAGCTGCTCTCAGGGGAGTCTCAAAGAAACACGCAGTTAAAACCCAGGGGCTCCCAATTTAGCTTCAAGACTGAGCTCCCCAGAACTCTCTGAATTTTCCAGAGCAGAAGTCAGGCCATTTCTGTCCTCTCAGCAGGGTCTGCAAGCCGGTCTCCTCGTTCTCCTCACGCACAGACCTGTGAGAGTTGGTGGAGGGAGATGGGCCTGTCCCCTAGCCGGCAGCCAAGAGGCAGAGCATTCCGGAGCGGCTCAGGCTTCACTGTACCTCAGATGCCTGTGCGCCCTGGTTTTCTACAAGATGGGCTGGTTGGGGGGCCTTTTGGAGGCACTCAAAAGAGAAGAATTTAATGATTTTATTTAAGAAGGCTTGGAGAAAGCCTCTCACTGTGGTAAAACCCCACATTTAAAAAACAAAACAAGACAAAACAAAACAAAACACTGGAAAGAGTTCTCTTAAGGCACTGCCACCCTCAGCCCTTGCCTACAGCTTTTCATTTTTGTTGGCAGTGACCTTGGGGCTTTGGTTAGTGCCACTAATCCTGATTCCTCCCTCGGAAAGTTCCTCCCTCAGAAAGTTCCTGAACCTCAGAAAGTTCTTCCCAAAGTGGAGGCTGGAGCCACCTGATGAGACTTGAGGGTCCCCAAGTAGTGAAAGCTTTCACAAGGGCTCATGCTTGTGCCACAGTGGGACATAGGGAGAAATCCACAGCCTCTGAGGGGTGCAGGAACCCAGAGGGTGGGCCAGCAGCAGAAACCAGGACACAGGCTGCTCCCGCAAGTCTCAGGAGGGAGCTGGAAAACCCAGAGGCATCTGGCTTAGTGTCGCGCCTGGGGGCTCTGGGAGGAACTATGTTCTCTCAATGGCTTGGATTGGGGCACGGCAGGAGGCACAGCAGCAGGGTGCACCCAGGTGCGAACCCCATGTTCTCCACTGTGTGCTCCCATCTTCCACACCCCTCACCCTATTTTCTTACCACCATGTATCCTGGGGCGATGATGGGGAATAGTCTGAGAAAGGCATGATGCATTTCTTAATAAAAAGAAGTTATGTGGTCAAGGAAGACAAGGATCACAAGTGACCTTGAAGCTGGGAATTTTTTTGCCAACTCCCCGTTGACTGCTACCACTGATTGCTAGGAACAGAGAAAGGGCTCATCACTAACTCGTGTTTGAACATTTTACTGGGCTCAGAGGGATTCAGCATTTCTGCTAGAGCGACTTTACTGGAACCTCACCTGGCTTTTCTTTAGGCTAAAGGAACCATCCTGCTGATGTCCTGGATTCACTATTTGTATAGTTTTTAACTTTTCTCTTACTGCAGCGTTCTGGTAAAAAACCTGCAGTTGTGTTGAGTTTTTGCCCAACTGAATTTACCAAGGCCTGAACCGGGCAGTCCTATTCCGACAGAGCTTTTGCCTGGTTACGTCATATTTTTGATAACAGTAGACATGGGAATGGACATTCTCCACCCTGCGCGCCCACAAGGGGCAGCATTAATCAAGGACAACACTCAAAGCCAATGGAAGGACAAGGGGCGAGAGTACTATTTTTCTAAAGCCTTAAATTGTAGTGGAGATAGAAAACAGATTTTAGGATTACAAAGGCATCATTTTAGCAAATTTAAATACTTTTCATTTAATATTTGAAAATGGAAGTCTATTTTCTTGCTCCTTTACCTCACTTGGGTAAAGATATTTCAGTTCCACTTTAAATGAGCAATTATATTAGGGATCCGTGTGCCATCATCTTTAAGATTAAAAATAAGTTCGTGTTGATTTATTACCTTCCTGAAGGTCATTCTCCAGGTCAGGTTCAGGAACAACAGAGATGGTGTGATGTCTGAATAATTAAAAGTCTAAGTAAGAGGGACACGGATTAGCCAGGTGCAAATAGCATTCCTGGTCTAAAATATACATATTTTGAAATTACTTAGCATTCAGATGATTTGTCTAGAGAGCTGAGATTATCGTGAGAAAGCTTTTATGACAAAGTGTCATAAGTTTTGTAAATAGTTCTTTAAGTGCTTGAAACCAACGCGTGTTTGATTTAGAAACTCTGCAGCAATTCTGCTTGTGATTTTCAGCACTTGGTCTTTCCATCCATGAGCTTTTCCATTCCCTCCTGCTCCATCTGACTGACCCACCTCCACCTTGTAGGAACAGCTTCCTCCGGAGCAAGATTCCAGTAGACACCCACAGGTTGGGTCCCCTGGAGCCATTGTGAATTCCTCTTTGTTGTTGTCTGTCTGTCTGTCTGTCTTTCTCTCTCTCTCTGAAAGGCATGCCCTTGAATCCGTTTGTCATTGTTAACATGAATCAGACTCTAGTCTCAGGCGCCAAACCAATACATCCTGCCCTCCAAAAAGTCAATACTCAAAAATCAATTTTAGATTTTGAGTAATCCATAGAATAAACTAGAGGTTTTACTCCTCAGGTGATTAATGATTCAATTCAGGAAACCTTAATAACAACAACAACAAACAGCTAAAACTTCTCTTCAGTGTAGTTACTGCACAATAACATAATCGACACTGAGGTGCTTTGGCATATCGGGCCCCTTGTCTTCTTTCCTTCATTTCTGCACTGCCGAATGGGAATTATGAAAGCATTGAGCCAAGACACGGCTGTCACCGAGAGGTGGCCAGGTGTGTACTAGTGACCCCATCTCCTTAGGTCAGGGCCTCAGGAGTACCCTCTGGTGCCTTGAGGTCACTGTGGAAACCTGGCCGAGGAGAGAGACTCAGGGAGCCCCACCTCCGTCTCTTCCCCACCCTCCCATGAAAAATTAAAGCACACTGATGTGATGATTGAGATGTTTCATTGTTGTTAAGCCACATTCATGCATTTGTTTTTCCTTTCAGTGATCTTGCAAGGCCAGGGAGGCCTTTGCTCTTGGTTAATGATGACCACTCTAAAATACCCGGACACAGCAGGGTGGCATGAGGTTTTGATAAGGAAAATCAGTCTCTGAATGACATTCCTGACCAGCAACTTTCAATATATGAAATGCACTCCATAGGCTAGTCAGGTAATTGTTAGTTAACTGTCAAAGCCCGTAAAGTCATGGTATCGTGTCACCCTGATATAAAGCAACATAAAAATTAGTGCATCATCTATAAAATGAAGTATCATTTGCCTTCAAGTGACAAATTCTATGCCAAAAAATACCACTGTACTTCTAATAAGTGACACTCATTTTAATAGACCCTATAAAAATACAGTATTTTCAATGTCCCCATAAAACATTAACTTACAAATATTATTCTCAGAGCTCAGGCATCATCAATCTGTGATTCCACTGTAAATAGATATTGGAAGCACTCGCATGTAAAGTAAGTCCACTGTACATGTATATAAGTAAGTAGAAATGTGAGGGGGAATGCATATGACCAATTCTGCAGAATTGTTCTGGAATTTCCAATTAATATTTTAATCCAATTATAAATAATGGATAAAGAAGTATTTTTAAAGGATTTTAAAGTGAATTTTGATCACTCATACAAAAAAAAATAGTTCCAACATCAAAGTAAATAATTTCTGCATTAAGTATGCTTGTCTAGGGAGAATATTCAAAATGTTATATGCCTTGGAACTTTGGGAGGGTGAATGTTTTATGTGTTTCTGTTCACAAAAGTTGGCATTGAAATTAATAATACAAATAAACCACAGCTCTGAGACATTATATTTGAAGTTTCATATTTAAATACTGAAGTGTTTAAATTACCCACCATAACTTTCTGAAAATTCTTGCTTAATAAATTGCTTAAGTCACAAATTAAATAAAGCAGCACACAAAATAAATCCCACATCGGCAAGGAAAGAAGTATCAGGGACTACAGTTTATAATTGACATAAACTTGAAAGAAAGAAAACAATCCCTTTCCTGCCACCCATCATTCACTGCTCGAGTTTATGGCGAAAAAGGTCCTATCTACAATGACTTTTGGTCTATTTCTTAACTCCGCATGTATTATAATTAGCTAAAGGCATTAAACAAATTAGTTTGTCCTATCTTATTCAGGTCCCAGAGATAAGTGGATCATTTATGAAATATTTCACTCTGTGTGATGAGAATTTAGCAAATGAATGCGGAACCAAATATAAACACTTTATACCATATGTACAGTTCCTTTCATAAGGCATTATCATGTAATTTTTATTGAAAAAGATTTGATATAGTAAAGTTGTCTTATTTTAAGATATATTTTCTTTCTCAATCCGAGATGTTTAGTTTATGAAAATATTGTTGTTTTTCTATATTCTTCTTGTATATATGCCAACATATACCTTGTGCTAGAAATATTTTATGGGAATTACAACTCTTTATACTTGTATTTTCTATAGAAAGGCATATACAATTTTGAGGCAGTGTTTCTGATGGTGAGCAGAATTCATAAAGAGCTTGTGTGTGATTCCGTGCTCTGAAATTATATGAAATCTACTTTGAGAAGAAACCGATTTTGATTTAAAAAAAAAACAAAACAAAATAAAACTGCACCAATGCACAGCCAGAGGCTGACAATTAAAACTTGTACATAACCACATGAACGTCGTATTTATAGAGTGAACATTTTTAAGGGTGATCATTGCTGACATACAGTATTATACATTTGGCACTAACGTTTGCCATTGGTCCAGCAATTGGCAAAATTTGTCTCTATGTATAAATTTCTTTTTGAACATTAGGTCTGGCTAGACATATCTTCACTATTTATAAAAAATATTTAGACAGTAAGCTCACGTTGAATAACTAGGTCTACTGTATTCTGGAAACTCTTCAGTAGTAATACAGCTTTTTCATGTTCCATATGTACAAAACTGTGTCCATTCGCCTGCAAATACATGAATACAACAAGTCAAGCAATGCAAATTGTTTGTTATCACTGTCATTTTCTAATCTAAGAACCAAGGAAGAGTCATGCAATGCATTTATTGGTTCCAAAACTGACAATTTAACTATAGGACTAATTAATTTTACCATATTTAACCCAATTAAGTAATTGCACAAGTATTTATCAAACACTCAGTGTGTCTTTGCCCTAATCATAAAGCTGCATTAGTGAGTAACAGGTAGATGTACTTTGGAAGTCACCATTATTTTTTTTGGTACCTGAGATCGAACTCAGGACCTCGCGCTTGCCAGGCAGGCACTTACGCTGCTGAGCTAAATCCCTGGCCATCACCATTCATTTTTGCTGTTGTTTTCTGATCTGCTTTCATAGGTGACCAGTTGAGCTGGCCATTGGCTCAGTGTAACATCAGCACTGACATAGCCTTATCAATATGTCACATATTTTAATCACACTAAACACACATGAACACTTAGAGTATCGCTACATCTTATCTGGACTCTATGAAAAGCTCTTGGTTTATGCATTCTTTTATGAAATAAATTCTTTTTTACTCCTCTGTCCTCCATCAGTAAATGCAAGTATTTTCAGTATCTATGCTGGCGGCCCTTGACCTAGCACACAGTAAACGTAAGGTGACTCTCCTTCAGGCATGAAGCACGCTGACATTAGTTAACAACCTGCAAGAGAAGCAAGCATGATTTATGCTAAACATAATGATGCTACAGTTATACTTTCAAGAATCCTATGTGCTATTTTCTGATATTTGTTTCACGAATCATGTTTTCCTTGGTAATAAGCGCTAATGGTTCTTTGCATTTCTCTATATTAAACAGTAAGTTACTGCAATTACTATTTTTAAGAATAGGTAGAGAGGTAGATTCCATAAGCCTTGGCTCTTGTGAAGCCCATGTTAAAACACAACCTTTCTGAAATTTGGTAGGAATAACTCCTAGCAACTCAGTGACCGGCAATTATATGACTGTTTTCCCTGTGGTCCGAGACTCAGTTGGTTTCAAAAGGAAGTGTCAGGCGAATCGACCGTTTGGCAAGCACAGGTGATAGAGCAAGGAACCGACGTTTACATCGGGCTTGTGCTACCTTTGCTACTTTACTTCCCTTTTATGCTTTCTTAAAATACGATCGCTACATATACTGATCACTTAGAAGTTAAAATGCTTTCCTGCCTTTACCTTCTTCAAATCTGAAACAGCAGTACATCCTTTGCAATGCTGCAGAGTCTATAGAACTTAGCTGAAAGTCAGCTGACCCTCTTTATCACTGACCATTAGTTCATTAAAGTTGACTGGATAATGATGGGATAAGGAAAGTTCTAAAGCACTGCATGTTAAAACTTCACACAGGACATCTGTTAATAGGGAAAATATTAGGAAACCAAATGAAAACCCTCAGAGATCCATGTAACCTGAATGATGTTTTCTTTGAGTTAATGAAACAGTATATACATTTACATATATAATAAATGCAGAAAGAAAACACTTATTAATAATATTTATTGAGGTTGGCATTTGCTGTTTCAGGGGACAGTAGTTGAGCAGAATTTGGGGGTGTGTTCCACAGCTCCAATTTATTGCTTTAAATTACAGTAAAAATTAGACAGTGAGATTTCCTCTGTTATTTCCGGTTAGATGGTGAGTGGGGGCAGAAAACACTGCATGTGGTACATTCTTTCTATACTTATCCTATGGTTGACAGCAGAAAAGTAGCAAACTTGCCTGAAATATGTATTTATCCCACTACAGTCTGAGGGATCTACTAGTTAGGGTTCAATGTCCTAAGAAAAAATACCCTGCTTGTGAAATTAAACTTTAAGTTTAAATAATGGAGGGTTTTTTTTGTTTGTTTGTTTGGTTTTTTTTAGACAGGGTCTTGCTATGTAGCTCAGGTTAGCTTTGAAACTACCATGGTGATCCTCCTGCCTCAATGTCCCAAGTGCTGGGATTACAACAAAACCACACCCAGAAATAGTGGAACTCTTGCATGTCAAAACTCATGCACCTTTGTGAGCTTTCAGATTCCTGTATGTGTAGTTTCAAGCCTATAGTTATGATGAACCCCAAACCCACCGAGGATTTCCAGGGAATTGTTTACAAGAATCTTAGAATTTCAAGGATGGAGGCTTCTCTGTGGTCCTCTATGCTATGAATGCTAAGCTGCTCACTGCTAGATCTGATATAATAGTAGTGCTAAAAAAGGCAATAATGTTCGTGTTGGGGGTGAACGTGGCGGGAAGCTTAGCAAATGAATTACAGCTGTTATTTTTGAATGATATGCGGTATGTTTACACAATACGGTGAATATTTCAGCTAAAAATCTTATTACAAGCTGGGTATGGTGGCATGCTCCTGTAGTCCCAGCACCCTGGAAGCTGAGGCAGGAGGATCACCCTGAGTTCAAGGCCAGCTTGGGCTACATAAGTGAGTTCAAGGCCAGCCTGCAATACCTAGCAAGGTTCTGTCTCAACTCTTCCCTGCAAAACAAAACCAAACAAAACCAACCAAAAAAACCTTATAGTAAAAGGCAAATTGCCACTGATCTCCCCCACATACCCTTCCTCATTTCAAACTCACTTATCCCATCATTCCTGTGAGTTTCTGAAGCAGTTCTGGAAGACCTCTTTTGGGAGTGTCTCTGGCTGTGCTGTGGTGGCTGCCTCTGTGTCTTGAATTGATTCCTCTTTGGGGAAGAGCCAGAAGCCACACACTGGCAGAGGCAGCAAATGAGGTGGAGGGCACACTGCTACGTTTCTGTGAGCTACCTTTCTGCTGGGCAGCAGCATTTACTGGATTTTTGACCACACCTTATAAAGACACCCAGGAAAGAGGACCTCCAGACCTGCTTCAGAAAATGGCAGGAATGATGAGATAAATGTGTTTGATGTGAGAGAGCATTCTGAGAGATGTTAACAGCCCATGTGATTTCTACTGTGAAAAATTATTTAAAAATTTAAACATTCATGTGTCTTCAGCTCTTCTCTTGTATTTTATTGAAAGATCTTTAAAGAAAGTTGGTAAACTTTCAATATAATTTTTTATCTTACTTTATTTTTTCAAATCAAAGTGTCTGATGGGTCCTGGTAGCCCGAGGCATTGTGATGGGCAATAAAAGGGACAAGAAGGGAGAGATGGAGGAGGAGGGGTCCCAGCAGACTGGGAGCCATCTGGAGAAGCAAGCCAGACACAGCTAAAGCCAGAGCACACACAGGAAGCACTCAGCAAACCCAGAGGGAAAGCATGGGCGTGGCTCAGGGCCAGGCCAAGGCTAGAGGGCAAACTTGCAAGACAGAAGAGTGTTCAGGAGCTCAGGCCCATTCCTGTCTCCCCCCAGCCTTTGGTCTGAATATTTCTAGTCAATTCTGCTGAATTCCATTAGTGCAGTGGAAGATGTTCTTTAAATGTTCCATGCGTGTAGACATTTTGGGAAGAATTTTTAAAAAACACGCAAAACAAAACAACCCCAAAAACCAAACCCTACAAATTTAGACCATGGCCTTTAGTGTAAAAAGAAATCCGAGGTCAAGAGTTTGGCCCCCAGTACAAAAAAAAAAAAAAAATAAATAAATAAATAAAATAAAAATAAGCAAAAATGGAGGGGGATTTTTAAAAGAAGGCAGATAGTTCAAATAACCTTTGCTTCAAAAACAAGAGCAGTAATGGAATGGAAAGCAGTTGGGAGAATGAGAGAGAAGAGAGAAGACGGAGCGGGAGGCAGGAGGAGAGGCAGACAGGAGAGGTTGCACCCAGAGGCTGGCTTGCTGGCTCCCCGCCCCAACCCTCCAGGGTGAGAGACACAAAACAGTGCGAGAACCCCTGTGCGGGCCACCCGTCTGCATAAATGCAAGAGCCGCACCCCAGAGAGAGGGAGGCCCCTGCCTGCAGTCGCACAGCCAGGGAATGGGTGAGGGCTGAGCAATCCGAAGCCATCTTGTTCCTTCTGACATTTCTCTCAATATAGTACCTCGGAGGAGTAACAAGACTGAGTCACTTTGAACTGACGTCTCCCAGGCTATGGTACAATGCCGACCCTTTCCCTTTTACACCGTGGCCACACCACCTCCAAGCCTAATCCTGTCCTTTACACTGGGTGCCAAGTCCTGGTTCACTGATTCCCATCAGGTTAATTTAATTAACTCCAGACATACTGCTGGAAATAACACTCAGCCCTGAATTAAAAGCTACAGAAACGCTGAATCTCTCCTTTTTATAACTGGCTTATGGCGGCTCTCTCTGAACTTTCCTTTTCAAAAGTAGAAAGACCAAACCAGACTCTGGTAGAGCAACTCCCAGAGACTCACCAGAAAATGGATTAAAAAGGAGACTTTTAGCAAGTAGAAGCGATAAATTTGGCTCCTCATTAGACAAAAACGAATAAAGCAAGTAAGATTCAAATCATAATGCCAGGAATGGAAAATGTAAATCTTAGAGAAATAGCAGACTCAGATAAGGAGATCATAGAGTGTTTGCAATCCTCGACCCAGTACAGAGGAACTGTGGGTCCTGTATTTGCAAACGAGAGAGCAGAGTTCAGAGTGGCAGCACTGGCAACAGAGGTTTATAGAAAATTAATTTAGAAGCGAGCCTCGTATGGGGAGGGAACTCTTCAGTAGGAAAGCAGTCTGGAGCTGCAGCATTGGAATCAGAGAGCAGAGCTGAAAGCCAGGGTTGCCTGTTGACCAGACATCTAGGAAAATCTGCTTGAAGTAGGAAATGGTGTAACAGGGACCCAGTGCCTCCTGCCAGGGAGTGGCAGACAGCCGGCTCCACCTGAGGGCCAGGCTGAAAGGCCAAGCTTTTCATGGGGACCCATGCATGGAGGGGAGGGGCAGGGAAATCTGGGTTCCTAGGAAACTCAGGCGGGAGGGGACCTGGGAAGGGCCACCCTGAAGACAGACCGAGGTAGAATGCTCAGCTAGCAACAGGAAATCTAGGACAAGCAAATGTTTTTCGAGTGGCACCAATTAACACAATTTTTTCTGCAGCACTGAAGCAGAGAGAAAAATAGTGGAATGAATTTTGGGTTCAAAGTTCATCTATTTCTGAAAAACCAGTCTCCGAGATGCCAAGAACCATACCTGGATTATGACTGCGGCCAGCTGACCCTTAGAATGCAGCTTTCCACAGAGCTTGACACTGAAGACTTTAGCGTTCGCGTTTTATATTACCAGTGGGAGTTTGGTCACTGAAAACCCACAGACAGAGCTGACCTCTCCGAAGGAAATAAGCACATCGGCAAGTCAGATCACTCAGTCCAATGAATCTTAGCACTACAGTTCTACTCCTGAGGAATGTTTTGGATCAATTTCAGAGCCTTGGTGAACTTCAAGAGGCCTATAGAAAAAACCCAGCCACGGATGGCCTGGAGAGAGCCTCAGAATATCGGAATGTGAAGGTGTTGTTTTAGAAAGTTCATCAAAGATCAAATGAGTTCATACATGTCATATGCTTGGAGTAGGGTCTGGACCCTATAAGCAATCGGTAAACATTAGCTAGTACTATGTGACATCCTATGTTTTTCTGACCTTTAGGAAATACAATTTTTCATTAAGCCATAAGAACAGGAGAAAATATTAGGGCAGGAAAACTTTTTCTCTGACCCTCATTTTTGGAAATAGGAAAATGAGGATGAGAGCTTGTGGCTGGGTGGGAATTCAGATCACAGCCGTCACCTCTCTGCGTTGTGACTCAGTTTGCTTCTTTGGATGTTTTAAGCTTGTAATTTTTATTTTAGGTTCATTAAGAGATTTCACTTATGTAGGTCTTGCTTGATGTGAGGCTTTGTGTTAGGCCTGCTGCTGAGAAATGACAGAAAGGGCTGGAAGAGAGTTCGAGAGGAGAGAGAATCTCATCTCAGGCCTCCCTGTCACTCTTCTTTGATCCTGAGGACGGGGAAGCCAAAAGAAGTGACACTGTTTTTGCTACTGTACAATATGTTCACATCTCGGATAGTTCAGAGAATCAAAGAATTATGTTACTACATTTGCAGGACTTTTCTAACTCTTTTTTTTTTTATGACAAGGTCTCACTTGGCAATCAGGCTGGTCTTGAACTTGTTGATGTAGCCCAGGCTGGCCTCAAACTCAGGGCCATCCTCCTGCCTCAGCCTCGGGAGTGCTGGGATTACAGGTGTGCACCACCACGCACGGCTCTATCTAGAGGAGTTTTGTGGTTGTCTTGTGCTTGTGCATAGAAAAGGCTGAGGAAATGAAATCTGGTCCTGGGCAGTATCAACTGCAGAGTATAAATTCAAGGCTGCTTTGAAAATAAATACATATGACGCACTTACACACACAATATTTTAAATATATGCACAATATAAAAGCCAACACTGACATGAAGAATAAATGTTAAACTCATCAATGTGTTAAATGCTACTGTACTGGGCTACAAATATGTTTTATATAAACACATTATCAGATTCAAATAAATGTGTGCAATTTTGAGGAAATTGCAACTTAATGAAAAATGAGAAACAAATGTGAGCTTTATTGAGTTCCCATGAAGTTAATAAGAAAACAAGCCAGGAAGTGAAAAGATATTCTGAAAAATGTTATGCTTTGAGAATATGTAAATTGATGAGCTGCCAGCATTAGCTGGTTTGAGAGCATGAAGGAACATTTTACCATAATCTTTGTTATTTCCAGAAGGTAGCGCTCCTTATTTTAGTTCCATTTGACATTTTCTATGCCACTGAATGCTTTAAACTTCCCCTTTGCATGATTTAGCCATGAACAGATGAAGGGTTAATAAAAATAGCATTTGTAATCCCAACCAATGGTAGAGCTTCGCAATTACAGTTCTTCTATTTATGGTAAAACATACTGGGTTTCTGGATTTCTTCCTCTTATTCCTGCCTGGATTTATCTTTGAGTTCCTTCTGGTAAATGTTTTGTTAAAAGGATAAATTATGGATGTTGATAGTGCAGAAACTTTCCAGATGGGGCTGTAATTCTCACAGGAATTCTGCTGTATTCTTATCCAGTGCTCTAAACTTGAAGACCAGCCTTGGAGAAGATTGGACCACAGGGTTTGTGCGTTTGTGGAACAGTAAAGACAGTGTAGATCTTTTTAGAACCCAAGAGGGAAATCAGAGCAGAAAGAGGGCCATGTGAGTTTTGGTTGACTTAAAACTCTCCCTCGAGGGATGGACACTTAAAAGACACAGGTATATATATTTTATAAATTAGATACATCTTGATAATCTTGTACTTTGATGACTACCTCTCTCTTTGTCTCTCTCTCTGTCTCTGTCTCTCTCTGTCTGTCTCTCTGTTTCTCTCTCTCTTTGTCTCTTTTTGAGACAGGGTCTCACTATGCAGTTTGGGCTGGCTTTGAGCTCACTTTGTAGCCAGGCTGTTCTCAAACTCACTATGATCTTCCTGCCTCAGCCTCCTGAGTGCTGGGATTACAGTCATGACTGTAATCCCGTTCCAGACTTTTCATCTGATAGAATGCTCCCACTAAACACTGGTGAGTACACAGGGCTAAGTAAACTGCACAGCCCATATTACATTGACTGTAAGCCAAGTCACTTAACAAATTATATAAAAATATGAATGATAGACCTTCATTTCTTAGCTCATATGAAATCTTACTTTGCTCTTTGTAAAGGTGAGAAGCTCTGAAATCTTAATGCTTTTACTGTCATGTTACCAAACCTCCCACAGAGTAAAGCATAAGCAAGAATTTCCTTTGTACTCTTGGTGTGTACGTATATTGTAGCTTGAATGTCTCATGAATTCGGTCTCAAAAGAGACATGGCAAGATGGGGTTCACTGAGCGGAGGGCTTTGGGACTTACCCAAAACTGCTAGTAAATAATAATTCTGAAGAACTTTGCTTATGTGTCTGCTCTGATTTTAGACGCCTTGCTTTCTTCTCATCAAATGCACCAAACAAACATCTCCAACAAATTAATTTCCTACTTTGGTTTACAAGCAGTTTCCCAATGAGACATTCTCTGTTCCTCTTATGCCTGCCACAGAAAGGACTGGAAAATCAGCGTTTCATGTCCAGGGGACTCGTTCACGGGTCAGTTTTGCTTCTGGTGCAGTGGGGAGCTTGCTCTTAAAAGGCAGATTGGAGACTGGAGGTGCAGCTCAGGGGTGGAGCTTTTGCCAAGAATGTATGGGGCCCTGGGCTCCAGCGCCAGCCCCACAAGTGAGTGGGTGGATGGATGGATGTGTGAATGGGTAGGATTCACTTTATTCAGTGTTCGCTACTCAATTCTTTCCTGTCTTCCTCTGTCTTTTTTTTTTCTTTTGCTATGTGTAATTTTTATTATGTCTACTTTTGGGCTAGTTTGTGCGACAACAAGAACTTAAACACAATCTCTGTCATTTTGCTTACATTGCTTGGGATGATACTTTTTACAAAGTGGACATTTGATGCCTATTTCCAAATAAGTGAACAAATAAACCTCTAGAATCTGCTCCAGAGAATCAGTATTGTATAGTGGAATGAACCCAAAATAAATTATTTAATATCTGCCAATTACAGCTGCCTTGCAAGGTTGTGTGATTTAAATGATACAAAATAGACGTTTAATTAATTTTATTTTCATATCAGCTAAACTAAGAAGGACAGAGGCAGCCTAGTGAGCTTGACTTGTCTTTACTGGATTTCAAATTTTCCTTAATATTTAAAATATCATGTTTGAGTTGCAAAAAAGATTTTCTTAAACTTTGATTAGTTATCTGTGGTAGAACTTTATATCCAGTAGTATGAATGAAACTGCAAGTATAATGAGATGCAGCAAATTGCTGATATATAAAATTAAACATCTTTAAAATCCATTTTTTGTTGCTTTCTAATCAAACTGTTATTTTAAATAACTGTATCCTCTAAAGTGTCATATCATTGTATGCAACTGTTTATCTGAATACTAAGAATTACCTTATCACCGCCCTCCTGATGACATCTCTGGTGTTTTTGATTTTCCCCCATCAAACATACATAGAAATACATAACTTATTTAGCCTCGTTGCGAAAAAGTTTAGTGCGATTTCCAAAGAATCTTCTCTTTATTTCTTTAAGGGTACACTTCGCTGTAACCATCAGAGATAATTCCCTTTCCCTTTTAAGGTTGTTGAGTGAAATTGTAAACATCTCAGAAAAATGCACATATTCTAACCTTTCATAATGATTCATGGTGAGAATTACGAACATCACCACTTTCTGGGAGGAAGCATGCACGCGATTCCTTACACAAGCATGTGCTTCTGCGGAAAACACTTCGCAAAGTGGGAGCGCTTGACTGACTGTTTAGTGGGGGGCGGTTACACATGCAGGGGAAAAGAGGTTTGTAAGATTTCTAAGGTTTTTCCTGCGCTAGGCAGGTACACTGTGAGACCCAAAAGCAAGACAGACCCGGAGATAGCTCTAGCCCTTATTTGGCCAAGGAATTCTTTTTTATTTATTTATTTATTTATTTGATCCCCTCCAAAGGTATCTTAAAAGATGCCACTGGCAAACACTGGTCTGCGCAGAACTTTTGTAGTTCTTGAATGTATTTTCTGTTTTTTAAAAGAAGGTTTTCACTGTCTTTCTGCACCCTGAAGCTGTCAGCCTATTGTGCTTATTGTGATGAGCTTGGACCCCGGGCTTTTCCTTCGCGTCTGGAAAACCGGGTGAAGACTCTTAAGAATGACGCCACCCTCTCTTACGCCTAACAGGTAGGGCATCTAAGGCAAGGGCTTTGGGTTTTTGCATGCAGTTCACTTTCCGGCCCACGCCTTCGTCCCGGGGGGCAGAGGCTATGGACCCCTTCTTTACTTAGGGAAGAGAATTCTGTTAGCGGGCACATCCTGTGATTCCTGGGGACCCCACACGCTTCTGTGCAGAGAGGAGCGCTGCTTCCCAGAGTGGGGGCCCACAGACTCGGCCACCACAGGCGTCCCGTCCACACTGCCGGGCAGCCTGAGCTCACCTCTCACTCGACAGCGCCTTGCTGGGTCCCTGCCCCACCACCGCTCTCTCTCCAATTCACCCCCAAGGTTGGATTCTCCAGCTCCACGGGAAACTTTGAAAATCCTGGGGTCTCTTTTCTTCTTGACTCTAACTTATGAGTCTGGGGTCCTCTGCTCCCCTCCTATCACCTCCTCTCCTGGTCCTAGGAGTCCACCCTTTCCTCCCCCTGTACCCCAGAGCTACTTGGGGGTCTCCACGCCACCAGTGGGGGGGGCAGTGGAGGAAGGGCGAGCATCTCATTTGGGTTCTTTTTATTGTGAGTACCTGAGCTCTCTGCATCCCAAGAAATACCTTCTTATATTGATCATTTCATTTTTAAAATGTTGCTACAACACTCATTAGTCACATCACAAAATCAAACAGCCAGTGCTCTACTGCTCTCCACCATTCGGCTATGAGCTCTCCAGCTATGAGCTCCCTGAGAGGGCGCAGTTTCCCCCTTGGTTTATTAGGGGCTTCTCTGACAGCCCCTCAAAAGGCACCAGGCAGGACGCAGAGTGGGTGTGGAGCAGGGCAGTGATGTAATGGGCCGATGGGAATCAGACCACTTTTTTGGCCAAGGTCCTCAGAGCCAAAAAGTTTATCAACAACTAATACAAAAAACCAAACCAATCCAAACTACCAAGGAACCAAGAAAAAAAATTTAAAAAGCATAATAATTATAACTCTAGTAATAGTCTAGTCATTGATAAATTTGTTGGTCATGTTTATTTTTTTAGATAGCTCTCACAATGCTCATCATGTAACCCAGGCTGGACTTGAACTCACTGTAATCCTCCTGCCTCAGCCTCCTAAGGGCTGTGATCATGGTCCTGTGCTGCCATTCCTGGGTAACAATGGTGTTTAAAACTGCCTGTGAGAATTACAGGGCCAAGATTTTTAAGACTGGGTAGGGAGAGAATAATTGGTTTGTTTAGTACCACACTGATTATTAGGTATCTTGGAAATGCAGTCACAGGCCAGGGAAATATTTTGGATTACTGCCTGAGTGGAAAAAGTAAGATTGGCTCCTGAGAAAGGTAAAAGTGACTATAAAATTACCTTCACCTGGGTACCACACTTGTATGTCTCACATTGGAAAAGTCTGTTCTGGTAACTGGTGAAATATTGATATCATTAACCAGGTCTCTATAATTAGCCAAAGCTCAGCCTGTGTTTGGGGAAGGGCTAAGTAAATCCCAGGACAGGGTGATGTATTCACAGGCGCACCTGAGGGTAGGACTGCAAATCGTATCATTAGCTATCAAGTACAATTTATTCTTTCTTTCAACCTAGCCATCTTTTCAGCAGAATAACTACAACGATATAATCTGAGTCATAAGGAGTATAATAAATCAGATTGCATTTTGGAAATGATATTAGAAAGAAGAAACTACAATATTAAGATAACCAAATTGTCATTTCCATAATGGGTTCCTACTGACAAATTCACATAATTTCAGCCCCAAACACTTTTTTTTTGGCCTTTTTGAGACAGCGTCTTGCTATGCAGTTCAGGCTGGCCTGGAGCTCACTTTGTAGCCAAGGCTAGTCTTGAGCTTGCAAGGATCCTCCTGCCTCAGCCTCCCAAGGGCTGGGATCACAGGTGTGTGCCACCATGCCTGGATTCAAGAATGCTTTTTAAAGCTCTGTACAGTTCCTGTATGTTCTTTTTCTCCTTCTTAAATAACTCAACTTTACAGAAAATGAAGCTGTGAAAGCCCAGTTCTCCTACACGGGGTTCTTTTCACATTCCCCAGGGTCTTCAAGGCAAATTTGCATCACAAGCCACTTGACCATGCTCATTAATTCTAGTGTCTGTGCTGGGAAAATAGATGGTAACATGATAGAAAAGTGATGTGACTGTTTTCATTACCAGCATCTCTTCATGCATTATGTCTTCATATAATTCAAATAACATGGTAATAATACCATAGCAGAATAAGACAATGGAGAAAACAGTTACAGAAAAAGAAAGCCCTTGCTAAATGCATTTTGGAGTATTTGGATATGGGGAAAGGATCTCTTTTGCTATTTTACGCCTCTTTGCTGCTGGGTTACATCAAACCCAGTGCCAGGCCACACTAAAGTCATTTATTATTATTATTATTAGTAGTAATAATACTAATACTATTAGTAGTATTAGTATTATTAGTAGTACTGGGGATAGAACTCATGACCTAGTGCTTGGCAGGCAGGCTCTTATGCCACTGAGCTAAATTCCCAGCCCCAGAATCATTTATTATTGCTTTTCTTCCTTTTCTCCTACGTTTTCCAAGTGCTCACTACCATTAAGTTTGTACATAAATGTGCTCCAGTGAGAAGACATAATGCTGATATTGCTAGTGTCACACCAGTCAGTGTTGCTAACCCATTTTCTCAGCATTCTTCAAACCAAGAGGAAACAATGGTACAGAGTGAAAAGCACAGCTCTCTCTCTATCTTAGCTGTGACACTGGTAACAGCTCCTATTTAAAAGGAGCCATTCTTGTTTTTTTTTTTTTTTTTGGTACCAGGGATCAAACTCACGACCTTGTGCTTGCCAGGCAGGCGCTTAAGCCATTGAGCTAAATCCCCGGCCCAAAAGGAGCCATTCTTATCTCTTCCATTCAATATAATTGGCCACTTTTGCTTTTCAACTAGGATGAGTGAAACTGTAAATATCGCAATTTATTTAAACTGTTTTTTTTTCTTTCTGAAAACAGATTTTGACCAGATACAAATGAGTTCTATGACAAAAATACAACTTCACTTCCTCCATTGTCATTTGTGGGGAGAAGAGATATCCAGGTGTCGCTCTTTTGACTTATCCTTGGCTTGTACTACTGGAACCTGCAATTCCTTCTTATATTTCGTAGGAATCTATTTCTCTGTACATTTTCCCCACTGTTATACACCTCTGAGACTGGAAATACCAAACCTCTTGTCCACATTTACAACACTTTTAGCATTTCAGAGTCAGGAAGGAGTAAGACAACACCCCGCAAATAGACATTTACTTCTTATTTTTCCACCTGCAGGGCATATAAAATTTTGTTATGATGCATGTGCATACATTTTTTTTTGTCTTTTTTTGAGACAGGGTCTCACTATGCAGTTCAGACTGGCCTTGAGCTTACTTTGTAGCCCAGGGTGGTCTCGAACTCACAAGGATCCTCCTGCCTCAGCCTCCTGAGTGCTGGGATTACAGGAGTGAGCTACCATGCCCGGCCACTACATTTGTTTTCTGAATCTAAGGAGGAGAGAGGGAGTAAGGCCTCTCCAGCTTTACCTGAAGATCTAGATTGCTTCTACACCCCACCTAGCATTCAGATAGGGCAGAGATCTGAGATGAACTGGCTACATTTATTTTTCCCCCCAGATTTTGAGATTCAAAATAATTTCTTTGAGCTTCAGTTGAGGAGAAGGGAAGGAAAAAGAAACTCTAGCTAATCCCTTTGTTAATAAGCAGCATTTCTAAGTATTGGGGATTAAATTGTTAGTTTACCCTAATGAAATGATCAGTTGAAATTTTGAGCTAGAAAGGAACTCAGATATAAACTACAGTTCATTTCACATGTAACAAATCAGGCCCATAGACCTGATGTGAAAAGCTTAAGATCACACAACTAGAGGGGTATCAGAAAACACAGAGTTTCTATAATAAAATGGAAAAGAAATACGTCGGATTGCTTTGCATGTCTTTTTTGTTGCAATGTTCTAGCTCAAAAGACCATCTGCTGTTTTTGTGCTCTGCCTCTGACGATTCAGGCTGGATGGTATTTCAGGGTGACATTGCTAACAGCTTGGGGAGCCCATTGTACTTTCTGAGCACCAGCAGTTTTGAAAAAGTGATTGCTTGTCATGATTTTGCTAGTGAATTTAAAATGCTTCCTAGAAAAAATAACGTAACGCAATCTTGCTATATGTATGTACATAGTGCTAGAAAGGGTCTCTGTTTCTAGGATTTTCCAAGTAAGTTCAGTAAATAGCTGGTAGCAGGTTTCCTCAGCCCTGAGTGGAGAGGTTCTGTGTATTCCTTTTGTTTTTTATAGTTGACCTGATGAAATTTTTTCCCCTATATGTCCCGTACCTGTACCTCCAGCATATTGTGTTTCATGATTGCTCCAAGTGGGTCAAAATATCAGCAATTTCAAGTGGTTCCATCTATTCACAGTGGGAATTTTCCGGGGTTGAAGGAGGGGATATTAAATCATTGACAATATTTAAAAACCTTTTGCTTAACTGTAGGAGATGAAATATGCCCGTTACATGGGAAGTGAATTCAGAGAGAAGGATACCGAAAGCAAAATGGACAAGATTAGCCAGGCATTTAACTGTTTCCTGGAGTAGCCCTTTTTTGGTATGCAGAGGTTTAAATTAATTTACACTTGGCAAATGAAAGCTGGACCTGCCCTTCTCCTTCACATAATGTCACACAGATACCCTGTAGGGGAACTTAATTACTCTTACTTTTATTTAATAACTATGTGAAGTTCATGTGTGTGTATAAATTCTTCTGATATATATGGTTTGGACATTTGGAGAATGCGCCCTCTGGTGCTCATAGACGGTGCCTTTGGAAGGTGACTGAACCAAGGGCAATGTAGTAGGCTTGCTGTTAGGAGCTGGGGTGCGGTTGGAAGAGGCAGGGTCGAGACCGGGAAGGGTTTCTCTCCCTCCCCAACTCCGCCCTTCTCTCTCTGCTTCCCGTGTACCGTGGTGTGAGCCACTCTCTTCCACTGGCTCCTTCCACCATACCTTCTGGCCCCAGAGCCAGCTGATCATGGACTGTGACTGTGAGCTAAATAAACCTCTGATCCTTTAAGTTGTGAGTATTGGGGACAACTGTGTCTCAGGGACCAGAGAGAGGCTAAGATGGTTACCAAGTAATCCATTCAATTCAGGAAGACTCTACAGAACACTGTCCTGTGCTGGGTACTGGATGTGTCAGGTGCTAGGGACATTGGATTCTACTGGACTGAACTGTGTCTGACTTGTCTGTCAACCCCAAAACAACCAAGGCAAACGAGAAACGTGACAAGGACTTATCTCCAGTCATTTAACCCAAACCGCTTAGCTTCCTCACAGGGAGTCGCATTTGCCTGAGAGCCAGAGTTGACACGCAGCGCTTTAGCCTTACCTGGAGAATCTTGTCGCCAGGCTGGAGTAGGTTGGATGCTGGCCCATCAGGCTGTACCCTAGTAACAAAGATACCCTATAAGTCAGAAGTGACAGAGGTTAGGGTTCGTTACCAACAACCGGGGCTAATTCAATAAATCTTCATTCACATAGAAAACAGTGAACACAGATTTTAACAAGTTTAACATGCCAGCTTTAAAATTACGACAGTATTTTAAGTAAGGTACCACTCTTCGAGCCAAGTTTAAGAAAACCAACATGTCTGCCTGCACCAAAAGCTTATCTTTAAAAGTCAAATTTTGATTTATAAGTTGATCTCATGGCATTCATAAAAATTCCTTCCTTTTCCTCCTTTCCTCTCTTTTTTTTTTCCTTCCTCCCCGATTTTTTCCCACAGTACTTGGGATTAAACCCACGGCCTTCCCATTGAGCTACATCCCCAGGGCTTTTCAAAATTTTGAGATAAGGTCTTGGAAGTCGTTAAGTTGTGCAAACTGGGCTCACATGTGCAGCCCTCCTGCCTCAGCCTCCCAGAGTGCTGTGATTACAGGCATGTTCCACTACGTCCAGTTCAAAATACTTTCTTTTAAAAATCATTAGCACTATGATTCCAGACCCTCTTTTATATACATTCTGAATCTGTCTTAGGTTATTCTTCATTGAAAATAGTTAACTATTTGGTAGATTAAAAAGCAATGTTTACTTTAAAAGCCTTCCGAATATTGAATACAGATATTGGCTCATTTGAATGAGTTAGTTATCAGGTATGTTATTGTGAGTTTTACCATAAAATGTATACAAACAAATTAAACTTGAGAAAAATCCAGTATGCATTTTATTTTAAGGACAAGATCTTGCTCAGTCACTGGGTTTCCCAGGCTGAGCTTGATCTTGTGCTCTGCTGACATCCTCTGAGAGCACTGAGTTTACAGATGTGAGCCACCATGCCCTGCTCAACACACACATTAAATAAATTTATGCTTGCATAGTCATAAATCCCTCAATTGATTTAATTCCTAAAAAGTCAAGTTGATTTCATTTATCACCCATACAAAGGGGACATCTCTTGAATGTCTTTTATGTCCTGGGCCTTGATTGCTAGCAATTGAGAAATAAACAAAAAACAGTTTCTGACTTCAATGAGCCCATGATTTAGTGGAACAGAAGTGAAGAGAGAGAGAGAGAGAGAGAGAGAGAGAGAGAGAGAGAGAGAGAGGGAGAGAGAAACTATTACAAAACAGCACAGCACTTGTTAAGGGAGAGGCAAAACAGAAGGTAATAAATGTTGTAAAGAAAGCTTGGTGTCGTAAAGAAAGCTTCCCAGAGAAGGACCTGTCTGACCCTGGAACACAAGCCAAGGGCAGCCACAGGCAGAAGGAGAGGCCATAGTGTGTCCAAGGGCAGTGCCCGTCCCCTCTGGGAGGCCGCAGAGGGCAATGGGAGGGTGGGTGTGGATGGGCTTGGGGTGCAGCAGAGGACCTGCTTACAAGGCAGGGAAGGGCCGCATGAGGACGGGCTCTCTTAGCTCTTCTCTTTCTCAGTGTGAAGAGCAACAGGAGGATTTTAAGTGTGATCATGACAAGATTTTGATTGACATCTAAAGGATGAGAGATGAGTCAATAAACAAAAAAGCGTCCAGGGGAACATTGCTTGGCAATAAGATGAGTGAAGCGCTGACCCACACTGCACCATGGATCACCCTGAAAGCATGACCCTAGTGAAGGCAGCAGTCACAGGAGGTCCCATGTGGTAGGATTCCATTTACGTGCAAAGTCAAGATTAGGCAAACGCAGAGAAAAAGACGAGTCTTCGGCAGGGTTGGGAAGTAACTGTCCACGAGTGGAGAGTTTACCCATGGCCTCTCTTCCTTTAACTTTTCCATCCTTTCTTTTTCCTTCTGGCAATTCTGGGTATCAAATCCAGGGTCTTGCTCAGGCTAGACAAATGCTCTGCCACCGAGCTGTACCCATCCCAGAGCTGTATCCACTGAGAGCTGTGCCTACTCCAGAGCTGTACCCACTCCAGAGCTGTGCCTACCCCAGAGCTGTACCCACCCAGGAGCTGTACCCACCCCAGAGCTGTATCCACCCAGAGCCATGACCACCCCGGGCTGTATCCACCCCAGAGCTGTGCCTGTCCCAGATCTGTCCCCCATCTCAGAGCTCTACCCCATCCCAGATCTGTACCTATGCCAGAGCTGACTCCCCATCCTAGCACTTCTTTCTGAAGGTACTTAATCATGTACTCTAAATGTGTAAATTTTTGGTACGTGAATGATATCTCAGTATATTGCTTATGGCTTGTTATAGTCAGCATTGCAAGGACGACAATCTAATACAAGACACATAATTTATAGTATTATAATAGTCACCCAAAGAATTAAATACAAAAAGTGCAGGAAATCTGTCCACAAACTAAGACCCAAGGAATCCAGCTGAGGACCTGGATCCCACAGCAAGAAGATGTGCGTCCAGCCGAAGATCTAGAGCCCACAACAATGACTCGTACAAGTCTATTTCATGGATCTGTGCTGGGAAGGCCCAAAGGTCAGTGGTGGAAGCCAGAAAGTCTATACCAGCGGGATGAAGGAGCTGTGCTGGTAGGTTGAATGTTCTACGTTGGAGCCAAGAAGCGATGCTCAAAATAAGGACCAGGGCTATCCTGAACAGTACCATCGCCATCCTCAGTGACAATAAGTTCCTGAGCTCCTCCAACGATGAGAACAGCCAAGTTCATATCAGGAAAGAAGCTCGACAAGCTCCTTCAGGAGAACCCACAGCAGCAGGAGGACCCACAGCAGCAGGAGGACCCACAGCAGCAGGAGGACCCACAGCAGCAGGAGGACCCACAGCAGCAGGAGGACCCACAGCAGCAGGAGGACCCACAGCAGCAGGAGGACCCACAGCAGCACTCTCCCTCTCCAGGAGGACCCACAGCAGCACTCTTCCTCTCCAGGAGGACCCACAGCAGCACTCTCCCTCTCCGGGGCTCCTTTCTAGGCCGGAGCCGTCCTCAGATGGGCCATCCACACTCAGCACCATGCTGATTCCGTTCGGCTGGTGTTACAAGTTGACCACCAGTTATCCATCCACCACATGGCATTAGGAAAACCATAGTAACTTTGCTAAATTTTAGGCTCCTGGTAGCCCCCATAAGAGTGATGTTTAAATGCCTTTGGCCAATTTAGTTGTAAAATGGCCAATTCCCAAGGAAAAAAAGAGAGCTAGTTATTTGAAAAAGGGCAGTTAAGACAGAATGATGATTAATTCACCAGCCCACTGAATGGCACTGGTGACAATAATATAACTCCCACAGTCCTCTCCAGACTGGGGACATAGCTCTCAAACTCCCTCCATCCGCAAGGCTGGGTGACCATAGGGCCCCTGGTCACTGCTGTCTGTATTAGTGGGGGTCTCTGTTCAATAAGCAGGATGATACCGTCGCCTCTGATAGTCCCTGCATCTCCGGTTTCTGAGGGTGAGGTGGTTTTACTCGAGTTTTCATCCTAACAGTCAACGTCTCTGCTACTCCGTGGATTCTGATGGCCTTTGGTCAGTTCGTTCTGTGGGAAAGGCTTGATCTGGTTTGTAGGAATCTGGCCCGTGGCACTCCACAAGCTGACTGCTGAGAAAACACAACCACAGTGTCCACGGCAGATTTAACTCCATCCGTCATGTGACTCTGCAGGATTCATCCACTTGTTCTGGAGACTTGCTTTCAAGGTTTATTTTCATGGTGGTCTGAGTCTTCCAAGGCATTGATTGATTTTTTCCCTAAAGTTTTATTTTTTTTAAATCGATAAATTTCATCCACTAAGAAATGGCTACTGCCCATTAATATACCTCCTAGTCTCTCTGTCTGGCCTATTGGCCAACATGTCGTCACGCTGGTGGCCCAGACAGACAGAGAGGGCTCTGTTGGATAACGGTCCGTGGCATTCATTATCTGTGGAGGTGAAATGTTTCCCAACAGACTCCTAAAAGGCCAGTGCTCGAATGTCATGCTGTGATTATGTCTAAAGCTGTTGCCACTGGAAAGAAACCGACTGAATCTGAGTCTGTTTTGTGGTCTCCGTTATGATGAAGCCATGAGAAATGCACAGACTTGGACACTGCTCCGAACAAGTTCATCGCGGTGATATGTCACCCTTTCAACATCTCATTTTATTCCGAGACTTCAAAGAACACTTTCTGACCTGGCAGGGCATCAGAATACACGCTTTGTATTCTGGATATCAGAAAACTAACTTCCTACTTACAGCGACTGGCTGCCTCTTCATTTTTTTTCAAACCCGAGTCTGCCTTGTGGGAATCAAAGATCCAGATGGTGGCGCCTTATCAACCCTACAACTCAGCAAGATCCAAGACTGAGCTTCTTATCATATTCACTAGAGGGCTGAATGTGGGGCAGTCTAGCAGGCATTGCATCCGAGGCTACCGAAGCAGCTTACTACCTAAGGTTATGAAGCAAGTCACCTTGTGGAGGGAAGAAGAGGAAAAACCTCATTAACTCTGTTTTCCAGCAGTGTAACAAGGTATCACAGCAGTGGCTTAGGATGCCACGAGCTTATGACCTTAGATCTGTTGGTTAGAATTCCATCATGGCCTTACTGGGCTGAAACAGATGTTGAAATGGCTGGACTTTTTTTTTTTTTTTTAATCCTCAGGACGGTCCACTTCCCCCGGCCCTTTTTTTCCTCCTGGGAACACCCACATTTCTTACTTCACGGTCCCCTTCTGTCTATGAGACTGGCAGCTCTCCTGTGGTTGCCACATCTCTCTGTGACCACAGTCAGGAAAGAGTCCCAGCTTCTATTGGCGATTCCGCTGAGCCCACCTGAGTATTCTGCAATAATCTCCTCATCTAAGGTTCTTAACTTCATGACATTCGCTAAGTCCCCTTAGCTCTGTAAGGTCATACTGGCAAGGGCTGGAAATCTGGCTGTGGTTGTGTCTGGGGATCCACTGTGTTCTGTCTAGTACACTGAGGAAGCAGAGGTGAGGGCCACAGTGCTGGAGTTGGCCTGTTGGTATTTACCACGTACAAATTGGGCGGGTTAATTTCTGGTACACACTTCCTCCCCGTTAGTAAAATGGATATGATCCTGGTACCTAATAGAGTTGTTGTAGGTGAATATGGCATCGTGGCAGATGGCAGTCAGCACAGGGTCAGTACCTGTTCCTATGGTGACTGAAAGTCTGAAAATCCAGCTACCATCCAAGGCCTCTTATCCAGCAAAGCCCACCCTGAGAGACGGTGAATCGCCAGCTGTCCGAGATTCATGATGTAAAATTCTTCTGCTGTCTTCTCTGTCTGGAATAGACAGTGAGGCCAGCCTTTGCCATCTATCCTGGAATTCCCCATGGAAGGAGATCAGTGTCTCTTATTTTGGGAAGGGACAGAAAAAGGGTTGGAAAGTCCCTCACGCCTCATCTGTGGTTTCCTTGGGGCGGCTCAGGATGACAATGTCTCTAATTGCTGTTTGCTCTCTTCCAAAGGCAGGGCTTTCCAGGGGTCCCGAATACCTTTCCGGGCTCCTGCTTTTGGTAGTTCCAAACAAGAGGCATGAGCTTTTTGAAGTCACAGCTCCCAGAATCTATTCTAGTCAGCATTCTGCGGTCTCTTCGAGAGGACTTGTCTAAGGTCACTCATCTCCTGAGTAATTCCGTTTCCTTGGTGCATGAAGCGCAGTGGCTCTACTCACTACCTGGTCTAGGCTCCTTCCCAGCACAGCTGTGCATTGGTGCTGAGTGCGAGCCTCTGCTTCCCCAGACAGCAGCAACACAGAGAACTGTTGAGACACCGTCACCACGGACTCATGCGTCACAGAAGGACCGCATGGGTGTGGAGCAAGGTGATCCGAGACTCGATGGCCGGGTACTCCACTTAGCCACAATCCGGTAGCACCTCAGATTTCCACCCCCTTTTAAAACCAGGATTCACGCAAGTCCTGTGTGACTATTCCAAAAATAGCCACAATGGGCTCATGAAAAACTTGCTTTCCACACCTAATTCAGGGAAAGGGTAAGTTCAGGAGACTTCCCATAGCCTCAGGATCCAACCTTGTCTTATTGGCTACAGAGCCTCCAAAATGTCCGGACATAAACCTGATGTCCGGACATAAACCCGAGGCTCAGAAAGTTACTCTACAAGGACAGCACTTAAACATTCTGACTTTGGAGGAGAAAAGAACTTTGTATGGTTTTTTTTTTTTTCTTTTTTAACGATGAAGGTGAATGACTGTGACAGTCTCAGCTATTGTTCAGTGTAGACACAAGATATAATTTGTCTCAAGGGATCTGCAACTTCAACTTATGAAGTATGTTTTTCTTTAAAATTCTGAAAAGCCTCAGCTCGAGTTGATGCCAAGAAACTGGCTTCTAGGAAGCCTATATCTCCAGTTAAAATTCTTTGCTGTTATGATTTAGAAAAGATTAAATGTTTTAGAATATAGTATTTCATGCTTATATGATTCTAAATGGTCTAAAAGGGTTTCTAGAGGAAAAACTGACCCATGAAAATAGCAAACAGAGCAGGTGTGACGCACGCCTTTAATCTAGGACTTGGAAGGCTGAGGCAGGAGATCACTGTCAGATCAGCCTCAGCTACGCAGTGAATTCAGAGCCTGACTGAATTGCACAGTGAGACCCTGTCTCAAAAAATGAACAAAAATGAGAACAACCACCAGGAAAGAAAAAAAAGGAAAGAAAGAAAATAGCAAATAGAACTCCAGATTAAGTAGCTCTTAGGGGTTACTTTTTTTCCTAAAGATGTGACAAATACTAATTTCTTACACAAGTTATAGTTATTTTTTCATAGATAATACACAGTACTTATCCAGTTTTTATCAGAAAACTTGATATATTAAACATAAACTAATTATCACTAGTGTTTCTCTCCATGACTCAAAAACATGACGGTGAAATATTTCAATGCATCAACTTCTAGGCTTCGAACATTTTGCAAGTTTAGCAACTGAGGAATTTTTATGCAACTAGAGAAGAGAATAATTCCAGGGTCATTGGAAAAAAAAGGAGAGGGAAGTCCAGGCAGAAGCTAGAGGATGAGGCAGGGAAGAGAGAGAAAGGAAGAACCGCTGAAAACGACGCGTCAGCGCAGAGCTGAGCTTCAGTCCCTGCAGCAGCGACACCCAAAACTCATTAGGAGATGAATAACAAAGACTATCGCTTTAAAAGCCTAGGAAATTTGAGACAAATACAAATTAGTATTCTACAGCTGACCAACAGCCTCTAAAAATTGCACAACAATCTTAGCAGACATTTAAAGGAACTTCACGTATGAACTCTTTTTTTTTTCTTTTACAAAATAAAGATTAACATTGAAACCACTGTTTTGCATGTGTTAAAAAAATAATTAATGAGGCATTGGAGGAACCAAGAAGGGAGTGAACCCCAAAGACAGTAACCATGAGATTACAAAGATCTTAGCATTAATAGGATGGAATATAATGTCCTAGCAGAAAGGAATATATTGCTTGTATTTGGAGTTGTGAATCATTCCTTTTGATCACTCTAAAAGATATATATTGAGGGGAGAGACAGACAGACAGAGACAGAGACGACAGAGACAGAGACAGAGGCAGAGACAGAGTACCAAAATACAGCTCCTCTGGGATGTTAAAAGTATCCAAAAAATAAGCATGTTAGAATGACACATTGAATACTAGAAAATTCTTTATAATTATGGGCTACTCTCTTTGGGAGAATATAAGAGCAAAAAATTTGGTTTATTTTATGATTACATGTTGAGTTTTATGAATTGCTCCAGTATTATCAATATTTTATCTAGCAATTAAACAGCTACCCATCTCAGGCATGTTTTTGAGCTCAGAATGATTTTCCTTTATTAATGGTTATACTTTCTCTCAAAAGTCAGTGATGATGGTCATTCACTTACTGTCTTTCTAGTTTTCCAGCCTTGATGCAAGGACAACTAGACAGCTGGTATTTATTTTATGAGGCCTTTAAAGCCCATGCTCATCATGATCCCACACCTGAGGTAGGGACTCGGTTTGCTGGGGGACAGAGTTTAGGGGTTCACTCTGAGCCCCCCAAAGCTTCTCTTGCCAGCTTCCCAAGCATGTTTCACAGCAGAAGCATTAGAAACAGGAGTAGATAACCACAGGCGCCTGGATTCTCCTCAGCAACTCTTCCTAAAATAGCTTGGTAATCAGGTTTCCCAGGATCACCCCTGCAGTATCCTTGGAGCCCCCCTCCAGCGAGGGCTCTTTGACACCACCTGAATCATTTCAAAATCATGAACTGAAAGGAGACAAATCCAGACTTTCTTACTGCTTATGTTAAAATAGGATTTTTGAAGGGAGGACATATTTTGTTGTAAGCTACATTTATCCAGTGGAGCTATGATTCTTATAGATTTAATGTTATTTTATCTGACAGATAACACCTTGTGGTATAGTCAGACGGTTCTAGAAGTATTTCTTCAAGGTGGCAGTGAACTTGGGCAGGTAAAATTTCCAGCAGCAAATGCCAGCTACATGCTAAGTTTTGATTTCCAACATGTCAAATAATAAAGTGGATCTTAGACTTGGACACACATTGGCAGCGTGGGCTGGAGCAGGGCTTTTTTTTTTTTAAACTTCTAGTCTCTACATTTCTATTTTATAGTAACAATATTTTCACTTACATATTAAAAGCATAAGTTAAAGAACAAAGGATAGTGTAGTTTATATACCTGAGACTGTATTTGAAGGAGAACAATTTCTTTTTTTAAAAATTTTAATCTGAATTTAATTGTTAGGGTAAAGGGAGAGGAAGAAGAAATATTACGATGGAGACATTGCTTTCCCTTCTTTTTTAAAATTAATTTTATAAGTTCCTTTCCTTTTTCCTTTTTCCTTTTTCCTTTTTCCTTTTTCCTTTTTCCCTTTTCT